>VMDR010002365.1:0-93814 GCA_007922815.1 Macrotus californicus
AATTTGTACAGGCAGGAAATCAAAGATACTGATCTGCCAGGCTTCTGAAACTTTTGGGCATTAAAGAGGACTCGGTCTGTGTGTGAGATCTGCATACAACTAGTAGTGACATTTTATAGATGTGACATGGTCCGAATGTTATAAAAGTTGATTGTAAGGCCATGTTGGTAAAATAGTCAATTTGTTGTGAATGAAATAATGAACTTTTCCCACAAAAAAAGTTTTAAAAAGTTCCAGTACATGGGGAACTATACGCAGTTTCTGACTTTGAATAGGGAAATGTATATTTCTTATAAAATTGTTACTCTCTGCTACCCTTCCATCCTGATTTCACGTGCAGGTGAAAATGAAAATTGTATAAATTGAATTAACTTGTATCGGCATTTCTTAGAAATTTGACTCCTACCAATTTTCCATGATTAATTCCCTACTGTTATCAACAAATGAGCTGAAACATTCATTTTTCTAATAATAATAAGACCACTCATTCTGAAATCTCCTGTCTACCTTAGAGATATCAGTTCTGGTTTGAAATTTCCATCAATTGAAAATCCCAAGACTGAATTAGAACACCAAGTCATGTGTAGGTAGCAAATGCAAAGGTGTCTTTCTGACATGTCTTCATAATTCCTTATTCATAATCACTGGGAACCTGGCCTCAGAGGGTGAGAAGAAGCCTGGTAAAGGCTCTAACCACACTGCGGAAAAGACATCTGTACATTGTGACAATGTCATATCATTGGTGTTAGGAGCCCTGGTTCCTCTGGTGACCATCTGTGCACGTGATCTTGGGCTAGTCCGTTCACTCTCTGAGTTGTGATTCTACGAAATAGCACTAATGCTGCACAGACTCAGAGACTGTTCAAGCAAAAGAAAAGTAAACCTAAAAATATTAATTGCTCCAAAAGTTCTGACAAGTGAAAAGTTTAGTTTCAGATGTTTCCAAGGTAAGACCCTCCACAAGTAAGATGTACCTATTTTCTGATTTGTGAACAGCTCTTGAGATGGCTTGACAGTATTTTTCGAGGTGGGGAAGGTGATGGTGGTGGTAGTGGGGTAATTGTCTTCCAGATCCAAGAAGGTGAAGATCTTTCCAGAAATTACATCCAGTGGCTTTTCTTATCTTGACCCAGTTACTTTTTTCTATTTTTCTTTTCTTGTCCTCTCTTTTTTGAAAATCACTTATACTTCAACCTGTTTCCACTCATTTTTCTTAGGAAAACCACCTGCTAAACCTCTGGTTTTTTTAGTCTGATCTTGTATCCACACTCCCTCCTGCACCTCATCTTTCCCTGCATGATAAGGGGCTCAAGTTCCAATTCCAGCCATCCAGAACAACAAAAGAGGCGGGAGGGTGTGTGTGGGGTAGAGAAGGTGAACCCTTCTCTGATGGCCCCTGCCTCAAGTACCACCTTGGTATTTTCATAGTATTTCTGTACGTCTACTATTCAGGTAACTTCATTGCCTCATCATCTTCCTCTCCCATCCCAGGAAAAAGAAAAAACTGTGGGAAGGAATCAGTTTGTTAGAACTTGAAAAGCTACCAGTGACAGAAACAGAAAAGCCAACCACCCAATTCTCTATTCTTCATTCGCCGAGATTCTGCTTTTGAACCAGTGTTTCTCAGAATGCACTTCACAAAATATGCAAGTAATTTCTTCACCTTCAATACCATCAATTAGCTCAGATTTCAAAATGGATTTTCCTGCCTTCCTCAAATGTCGATGCCCATTTACTTTGATCTCTTTATAGTTGTCCTTCCTCTTTAGCTGGAAAGTCTTTTCTTGATGTTAAGCATCTGCCAACTTGGAAAGCTCAAGTACCCGAAACTGGCAGAGATACATTATTGTCATCCCCGTTTCATTTTCCCAGAACCCAGCATAGGAGGAAAGCCATAAGAAATAAAAACCTATTTTCACAGGCAACTGACACCAGCTCAGTTGCTGAGATTAGCTTGTGAGGGTGGAAGAAACGTGTACCAGTTCCCTTTCATATATGTATCCTTTTTATCCTCCTCCATCTGCAACTCAATGGAGAGAAAATGTGATGGGTTGGAGAAATCTGTTCTGGTAAACTGTATGGAGGTGTCAAGGCTAAGAATAGTCATGGGCTGACATTAAATAGTAGGGACACATGCTGAGCTGGCTTACCCAAGGCTGGTGTCTACAGCAGCTTTACTAAATTACAATTTAGATGGGAGACCTTTTTTAGAATATTCTTAGGTCCGATCACTCAGACACATTTCAGTTTAGAGATGCAATGTGGCCCTTGGGGGCATGAGTTCCCATGGACAAGATTCATCCAGGCACTCTTAAAAATTGTCTAGAAGCCAGAACATAGTGGAGAAAACTGTTACAACACCTTCCAGTCTGTCATTCCGGTGGAGAATCTTCCCTGACCACAGAGACAGAACTCATATTGGGCAAGGAGGTTAAGCAGTAAAGGCAACCTACAGGGAATTATAATGCTTTCTAAAGTTAGGGAACAATCCTGCCCTTTGAAGTTTTCCAGCTTGCAGTTTTGTCTGAGAGCTTTGCTGACTCACATCTTGACAACATTCATATTCAGCCTAGGTTAAATGTATGCCTAAGTCTGTGTCCAACATAAATGTCACAATCATGATAAAAATACCCATTTCCTTTGGAAGCCATGTCTCCCTTCCAGTCATTGCTCCTTTAAATCACGTGCACATGCTTAGATTTAGATGCCCAAGTAGTTAAACTGGGAGAGTTAGAAAAAAGCAGGTCACTCTTTAGATCAGGTTTGGGAGACAATTTGTCTGTGGATATAACTGTTCTTCTACTCTAGAGACTTTGCTGAGTTTTCAATTAAAAACATATCTTTCCCATGCCTTCAGGTTTTACCAAACTACTTTTTAAGCCTGTTTTCTTACACAAACTATCAAACTAGTTTGTTCAAAGAGATGTGTTAATTCACAAGCTCACAGGGCAAGGAGCCGTAGGCTCGAGAGCTCATGTGGCGTTCGAGGGAAAAACCCACCTCCAGGCAGCACCTTGCCAAAAGCCCATCGAGAAAACTGCAAGTGTGACTCTTCTAGAGCTGAAGGGTAGAAATTTTCAGTGATTTCATTGTTTAGACACCCCACGTTGTCTATCTGTATGTCTAAAAGGGAGCCCGCATCGTGTTATCTAAAACCATTTCTTCACAGTTTTTCACCACAGTGTTCAAACACGTGCTAATTGGCCTCTGCTAAGCAGGCTATTTCACAGACGGTAGGTCAAATAACTCCATTACTCTTTCCTTTTCCTCTTAGTTCCTCATATTAATATTTCAGTCAACCTCGGTGCTTTGTGCCCTTGCATTGCTGTGGCAAGAATTAGGAAAAAATGCATTTTCCTCAGCAAATAAACCACAGTCTGCTTTCATCTATTTATTCAACAAACAGTCATGGAAAGCTCCTATGAGATGGACTAGCTCTGGAGACTGATTTTACAGAGGTTAAAAAAAACAACAACGAGATAATTCTGTCCTCTTGAAATGTAGAGCCAATCCAGGGAAGGGAGACAGACAGTCAACAAACTATGCAAGTAAAAGAAAAGGTATAAATTAGAGCTTTTGGGGTGAGAAGAGGAAGCCCATGGCAAATACAGGGTTAGGAAACAAAATCAGGAGTCTGAGTTTGGAAATACTGTTTGAAATGCCTGTTAAATGTCTAGTAGATTTGTCAAATAGATCAATTCCAGAGCTGGGAGAAGATATCTAGGAGACATGAATTGCGGAGTCATCTGTTCACTGGAATTTCTCTTAGAGTTAATTAACCCATACCATCTATTTTGTAATGAGGAGACTTTCATTTTCATTTCAACCACTCTCCCCACGTCATAATTCTCTATCTTTCATTCAGAACAGCTGGTTCATTTCATCAAGTTTCATTCTAACTTTCTCACAATTTGACAAGTTTCTACCTGACTATATTTAATTTCTAAGCTTAATGAGAAACTGTACCTTCTTCTCCTAGACTATATATTTACCAAAAGTGATTGTGTAGACTTTGTGTCTTGTGTTTTCTTAAACATTTCCTACGTTTTATGTCAGTTCGTTCTCCAAACCTTTATAAAACAGATGTTACTGTGGTCTATGTTTTGTTAATGAGAAATTAGAAAACAGAGACCTGAAGCAGGTAGCCGCAGGTGACACAGCCAGTGTCTTAAACACACTGTTACACCAGCTGCACGGCATCCCAAGGAGTAAAAATGTTGCCAGGTTATGGCACTCCTCAGAGATATGTAATTTCAAGTGTACAGATACTATCGAGGGCTCTCTGAGTGTCTTGCAGCATCTATAGAACTAAGCTCAAAATAAAATGAGCAGGCATCCAAAAAGGACCTCACTGAGGTTGACTAAAATGAGGAGGGCTGAAAATTTGTGCAGTGCTAAGTGTCTTCGCAGAAACATCTTACTTAGTCTTCACATGAAACAAGAGAGATAATATTGTCTGAAGTCTTAAACACATCCAGTCACCGGCCCAATTCTTGGAAAATATGAAAGCCTGGACTTACCATGGCTGACTCCAAGAGCACATTCTTTCAGCTGTTATGATCCTGCTGCACCACTGAAATAACAGTGGGTGCTTTTAGTCTTCTATTGGAAAAATCTAAACACGAAGGGGAGCTTACTGTGCAGATTAAAATGCTTTTTCCCACTGCTGTCATGAATTTGTAATTAGATAGCACTTGTGAGATAATGTGTGTGTGTGAGTGTGTGTGTGTGTGTGAGTGTGCCTGTTCCCTGGTTCGTGGCACTGAACTCCTGAAACCTTTGTTACTTCCTAAGTATAAGAGCATCTCTTGTTTTAATATTTGGCTTCTGACTGCACCTCTCCATCCCTGACACAGAGCTGCCGAAACTCTTCTCATTTCCTAAGTGATTAGAGCTCTAGGATCATCCTTTGTTCTCTTGAGCTGACTCCAGTGGGCTCTTGATTGGCTCCTAGATGGGCTCCCGTCACCAGGAAGACCAAGCCATGATTAGAAGTTTGGGACTTTCAGCCCATCCACCCCTACCCTCCAGAGAGGGGCGAGGGGCTAGAAGTGAAGTTAAGTGCTGATCATGCCCATATGAGGAAGCCTCCATTATATTCCAATAGTACGGGGTTCAGAGAGGGTTCATGATACATCCGCATGTAAGGAGGGTGACGCACCACAGCTCAACAGCAGAAATGGGGCTCAAGACCATCCCAGCCATCACCCTACGTTTCTTTGCATGTGGCTGTTCATCGGTATCCTTTATCACACCCTTCAGTAAATTGACAAGCATGTTTCTCTGAGTTCTGTGAGCCACTCTAGCAAATTAATCCAACATGAGGAAGAGATCACGAGAACCTCAGATATACAGCTGATCAGTCAGAAGCACAGGTGGCCAGCTGTATTTGTGATTGGCCTCTGAAGTACAGTAGGAGAAATTCTGTGGGACTCAGGCCTTTCCTTGTGAGAGCTGATGCTGTCTCCTGGTAGATAGTATCAGAATTAAGGACACCCAGTTGGTGTTGCAGAATTGCCTGGTGTGGAGCCAAAACCCACATATTTGGTGACCAGAAGTGTCAGAAGCGAAGTATTCTGTGTAAGTAGTAAAGGAGACTCAAGAAGAGAAAGACTCCTTACTCAGTACCATTTATTTTTGAATAATGGAAAATAACTATCAGGTATTGAGAGATAAGCTCTATACTCAGCTGTATACTCAGCTAAAAAGAAGTCTTAAATGAAGAGCAATTAAGTGATTCACCCAAAGTTGTACATAAAATTAAGGGCAAGACTCAGAGTAAACACAGGTGTTTTGCCTGCAGTCCTGTTTTCTGTACTGCCATATATGAATATAATAGAACCATTTAACTTGGGTTGCATAGTTAGACACAAAACCATGAGAAGTAAATTAACCTTATTCTCTCAAAGTCAACATTAACCTCTCTGCTCCTGGCCTCCATTTGTTCCTGAAAGAAACCTGGGAAACAGGTTCATTTCTAAAATGGATTAATTTGTGAAATTTATACCATAGAACAAAATTATTTGGATTTTGAAGGGACTGTTTCCTCTTTCCCCACTTCTTACACTTCTAAAATAAATATATGTATTATGCAATCCCCCTAAATTATCATAATGTTTAAAATTGTTTTATTGCTGTGTTTTCCACTGTGAGGACAACTTCCAGAAAAGTTTGTATTTAAAGAGGTCATTTCAAAATTTCAGTAGCTAATCCTTTTGGATGGATTCCAAGAAATACTTGCCTTACTATAAATTTCTCTCTGCAAAGAAAAGAATCCAAGAATATAGCAAGCTTGGGTCTACTACATCCTTATTTCAAGATATGGAAACAAATGAATCAAGATCGAATTTTCATCTGATAACTAGGACCAAAAAAAAATTCCCAACCTATGAGAAAACAAGGAAGGACTTGATTGAGGGGAGCAAAGTCTCTCTAGAGAAAAGAAATTATGACAGTTCTTTAAAATAACTTACAGCAATTTGTAACTTCAAGTGATTTTATTACACATTCTAATATTTGGTCTCGACAAAGCCTGATCAGGTAAGCAAGTGAAGTACCAGTATTGTTCAAACTACAAATAAAGAAATTGAAGCTGAAAGAGATTAAGTGATCCTCCAAGAAGCAGACCACAAGATAGCATTAGAACTTAAGAAATTTATTACCACCAACATCTGTAAGGGAGGTAGGCCTCTACATAAGTAGTGAGATGATAAGAGAATGGATGAGAGCCTTAAAAAGGCACATTTTCAAGGCTCCCCATTGCCCATAGTCTCTGAACTTAATTCATGGCTTGCCACATGTTAGTTATGTGATCATGAGTTCATATAACGTTAGCATCTTTAAATGCTAATGAGGTAAAAGTACTATTGAATTCATAGAGATGTTCTGAGGATTAATAAATAAATACAGAATAACCATTCATTAAGCATAATAACCATTACAATGGTCATCATTAATGTTTATAACCATTACAATAACATTAGACAATACATTTGACACTGATGATTCTGCCATACATTTTGTGGCCATATTTCCATAAATAAACCATTTACATAGACCTCAAAAGTAAAAAAACAAATAGATTTTTCATATCTCAGTGTAGAAAGACACATATCTTGTAGGCCACAAAAAAAGAAAAGAAAAAGAAAAGAAATTTATTACCAGAGAGGCCAGGAAAAGTGAGGAGAGCCTTTGGACTGCAATGTAGGTCTGACACTTGCGAAGAGAAAGAAGGAAAAAGAATTGGGTATAAAGACTCCTGGACTATAGCACAGTTGCAAGAAAGTGTCAGCCAAAGGACTCTTATTAGAAGACAAAGCCCACTGTCTTGCCAGAATGGGCCTGCTTTAACATCTCTACTGTGCCCAGTCTTTGGAGGAGAGCAGCCCACAGGAAGCATGACCTCAAAGTCAACACAGTCAGGAGTCCAGAGGGGTAGGAGATGTAAAGGTTAATCAGCGACCCTCCTCACAGCTGGCAATCTGACCAGAACATTTTCAGGACTGCCCAAATCCCCCTGGATCACCCAAATAGCAGGTAGAAATGATGGCCCCAGAAGCCTCCTCACATCTGGTAGAGTATTTTATGCAGTCTTTATTGTGAATGATACTTATAAATTTTTTGTAATTATAATCATGTGATCATTGAATATAGTCACATGAGTTGTCACACTGTTATTTTTAGAAAACCAAATCTATAATGGTTATTCATACAAGAAATAAGTTGTAGAGTGACTCTACTGAAATGTTTCAGATGCACAGAAAATACTAATGGGAAAAATAATCTCCTGCAATTTTTGAAGGAAACAACTGTAGATTAGTCACTAGCTATCTCCCATGGTAAATTGTGATACAGGTATTTTTGAGGCTCACTAGGTGAAATTTGATGGATACATAACATTCTAGAGCCTATTTACTTTTATTCATATATCTGTTTAAATAAATATACATAAATGAGTTGTGTACAATAATCATTCCTCAAAAGAAATAACTGACATATTTATATTTATCAAGTACCAGCTGCTTAATTTATTGCAAAGAAACTCTCATTTTGTTCTGAAAACAAGTCTCTTGATGCACATCATTCCTTCAAAGAGCATTTATATGAATAACTGCACTTGAAAACCTTAACAACTGGAGGCTTAGCAGGGCATAGCAAAGTCTAGATTTAAATTGTGTGTCAAAAAGAGGTGCAATGTAGCCAGTAAAAATACACCTTAAAATACTATGGCTTTAGACAGAGCCATTTGATTGCTTAAATAATATTTTTATGACTTGACTGAATACACAGATTTTGTTTAAGGCAGACCGTTAAGAAACAGGAAAGTTTTAGAAGTGATGCATTGCCACAGATTGTCTTTGTAACATGTTTCTGCCTATTCCCCTCCTATCCCCACTTCTGATAAAATGGCCAGATAGGAATTCTTCTCATGACTATGGATCATAAGGATTCTATTGAATTATGTTCTTATGACCATGTTTTTAGAGATTGCAAATGAAATCAGACAACTTTCTAATCTAATGGAATAAAAATTTGCCCTATCCACAAATACGTAGAAAGTTGATGGAAAGAAATCAAATGTAAGTTTCAGTTTTTTCTCACATGTCACAATATCCATATCATTGTATGTGCTTGTTTTTGTGCTTAAAATACTCTTCTCGATATTTCTGCCATTGAAATCATCTTTAAGATTCAGTTAAGTTTACCTTTTCTTTTTTTCCGGTGAAGCGTAGGCACCACTCCTCAGAACGCCCTTCCTCCTTGCACCGGGATGGATGGTTGGCTCTTTCTCTGCACAACACCCCGACTTCGTACAATAGCTCCATTGCAGCTGTCATAATACCGCTGCGCACTTACTCATTTGTCTGCCTTCAGTGACAGCCAGGAAACTCCTGGAGGACTGAGACTCGCGTCTGCTCAGTTTCGTGTCTTTACTGCCTGAAACTTAAATGTGTGCTGAATGCAGACGAGACTACGTGACAGAATGCGAACAGCGTGGAGAAATGACCTATGGGTCTTAACCCCAATAAACATGCCCATTCGTACATAATCTAATTTCCTTCGTACAAATGCAATCATAAAATTTTTGCAAAAAATTTCAGTTATTTTTACATTATTATAACCATCAAAACCAAACCATAGAGACTAAACCATACCTACATTATATTCTCAAGGTAACATTCAAAATAATACATGAATGGCAGAAAGATAAAAAGCAAGATGGACAAGGTACACACAAAGTAGGGAAGTAAATATTTTACTACATTTCTAACACCCCCACAATAACCAAGGTTTTGAAAAATATTGACTTGTATTTCGTGTGACTAGAAACACAACAGAAATGACGTACTAAACATGGCTTTAGTATTAAGCAAACTTTCTTCTTTGCACTAACCTTGAACTTGCGTTGCCTTAATGTGTCCAAATGTAGCATAAAATTTCATCTGTGGAACAAAATTGACTAACTGCAACATAAGTCTTCCATAAGTTGTAATACAGTGACACAGTGGTTTTAATTTTGTAGAGGCTGCAATAGAACAATATAAATGATCTTGCTACATTTGGCTTCTTATTTTATAGTTTATGCATCACTACCTTTTAATAGACTGTAAAACTCTTGATCTTAGCCCTCCAGATAAGTTTCCCAAAGCATAGCCCAATATCTTCCATGTAACAGATACTAATACATGTTTATTTACATATAAGAGAAACAAAATCGAAAGAGAAAATAAATATCTTGAAAACAAATGAAAAAATCAATTTGCGGGTTCCTTTCTGCCAAATGCAAAGTAACCATTATGTCTTAATAGAGCCCTGCAATGGTTTCCTCTTTTCTGTCCACTACCAAAAGCTGTTCATTTATCTGCCATTAAGCATGTATTGTCTGAGTTGTATTGTGTTATGAATCTAAAAATGTAGTGTAGAAAATTGCTGTCTCCTGCATTTCTACAATATCTTTGCAGAAGAACAAAGCAATCTGGTCATCAGGAAAAATTGAATCACAAATCTTTCTGCGAATTAAAAGAAGGAAAATGCTGTGTATTAACTCCTGAGAAAACATGACTCTGCACTTACAAGTTTCTGTATCCCAAACGTGTTTGTACAAAGAACAGATTGTTATATGGTAGAAACAGATTGTTTTATAGTAGAAAGGCAACACAGAGTTGGATAAGGCAACTCCATCCATTATTATTTACCTATGTAACCTTGCACATTGCCCTTGGTTTTTCAGATTCAGTTTTTTGTTTGTTTGTTTGTTTGTTTGTTTTGTATGGATGCATAGCTCACCAAGTTTTTCTATGGAATAAATGAGATAATGCATATTCAACGTATGTTACTCCTAAGCTAGAATATTCAGAAGCTATTATTACACCATGTTTATAGATCACACACAAACACATAGACACACAATATTCACAAGAGGATTAAAATGTATCTATGGAATGAGCATATGTGCATTCCACAAGTAGCGTCACGCCCTCGCAGATTGCTGTCACATTGCATTTGTGTCTCTGAGCATTAGTGCCATTTTTGCATACCTGCTAAGCAATCTTCTATTACTGCTTTGCAACACATCATTCACGTCTCTCTCTGTACTAACATGCGACCATTATCTTGCCATTCAACAACGACTGATGGTTCAGTCAAGATTCCAGATAGCACCTCCTTGATATAAGGGGGAAAAAATCCAACAAAGTTGATCTTTTTTTTTACAGATACATTCTACATGTACCATGAATTCAGTTCCTGAGAAAAACTCAATGCCCACAACTGTAATTGAACAACAATAAAGTAATAAAATCTTTAAAAAAAACGTAATCAGTAGCACAAACCACCAGGGGATTCATTGTAACTTCTCAAAGGGTAGACTACAAAAGAAATGTTTTTCTTTGCCAATTACTTGTAAATTTTAATACATGGACATAACCAAGGGGGAGGGTGGGAGCAGGGGAGGGGGTGGGATTGGCTGGGGTGGGGGGGAGTTGTGGGTGGAAAATGCAGACAACTGTAAATGAACAACAATAAAGTAATTTAAAAAGAAAAAATAAATTTAATACTAGAGACTACTGTACATGGAGCGTACAGAATGGTGGCAGCTGGGCCTAAGGGAGGGAGCAGGAAAAGAGGACCGCAAGTGATTAATTTAGCAGCTAAATGAGTCCATAGCTTGTTTTTCCGGTTTTTCATCAGGGCAGGATTGGAATCCAAAGAGGCGAAAGCGTTTTCCTGCAGTTTGTGATGTGGTGGTCTCATTTTCAGTGCCAAATCAGGACCTGTCATCTAAGTGAATGTTTCTTTGACTTGTAAATTTATATGTGAATATTTATTATCAGTTAAAGTGGACTTGTATTGCCTGCTCACGATATACTAACCATTATACCATCTTTTTTTATTTTTAAATCCTCACCCAAGGATATGTTTACTGATTTTAGAGAAATAGAGAGAAAGAAATGTTGTGAGAGAGATACTGATAGGCTGCCTGGCAGATGCTCCCTGACCAGGGATCAAACCCTCAAACTTTCAGCGTAGGGTCGGCACTCCAACCAGCTGAGCCACCTGGCCAGGGCTGTGCCATCTTATTTAATCCTTACAACAACTTCACACAGCAAGTTGATACAAGTAAACAAATCTCAGGTCATGTAGAGTATTACTGGAAGTGTATTTGAATCCCAAACCGCTCTTCTTAACAACTTTATGTGGCCAGTCAGACATGAAATCAACCTGTAAGAACACAATTATCAAATCTTCTTTATTGGCGAAGTTCTTTGAAAAGAGGAGGGAGTCCTTGTTATTGCCTTTGCCTTGTAAACATAGACCTAGGAAGTACTCAGACTCTGTAGATATAAACATAATGCTGGTGTGTGGGTGAGCAGAGGGTTTACTGCTCGGGGCCTCCGCAGTTGTCTTCAGGAAGCTTTAACACCTGGCTGTACCAAGGGGAGCCAAAAATGGAACTCATTTATTAAAAGCTGTGTACGTATTCTTACATGTTTAAACTTCAGTCACCTTCGAAGTACTCTCCATCTGACGCAGTCCACTTATTGAGACTTTCTTCCACTGCTCAAACAGTTTTTGAACTCGTCTGTTTTGATGCTGTTTAGTGTTTCTGTTTTTTGTTTCACCTCTTCCACATCAGCGAAATGTTTCCCTCTGAGGATTTTTTTTCATCGGGGAAACAAGAAAAAAGTCACTCGGGGTGAGATTGTGTGAACGGGGAGGGTGGGGCATGGGAGTCATGCTGTTTTTGGTCAAAATTGCTGAACATTCAGCACGGTGTAAGCAGGTGAGCTCGTAAATCACCCATCATGAATTAGGCAAACGCTTTGAAAGAGCCTTTAAAAAAATTAACTGAAGCCGAATGCAGCCTCTCACAATAGCACCTGCTAGTACACTGATAAAGATGGGTTCCTAAAATACCTAGCAGGGGAAGCCTGTACTACAAGGGACCCACCTTCCAGATGATAATTCCAGGGTTTTTTGCCCCCCTCCCTCATAATAATGGCTTTCCACTCTATTCAGGGGCCTAATGGATGCTTAGGAAGTAGTTCTTTATCCCTCCACTAATGGATTTCTGTCTGCCTCTAAATCACCTTACAGGTGACTCTGTTGTCCGAGGAAGTTTGCTGCAGAGAAGATATTTACAATTTCTAATCACAGACCAAGAAGTGGCTTACTCACCCAAAGGATGCAATCTATTCATGCTGACACAGGCTCTCTAATGCAAAGATTATAAAGTATTCATAAGCCTTCCCTTTGCCTCAAAATAGAACCCATTTCTCCACTTGGATACAATATTAGAGTTTTAAATGCCTCCACAATGAATCTGCTCACTTCTGGGTTCTAATTGTTTCTCTCCCTTCCTTAGGGGGTGACTCTGAGGTGCTTGGGCTTTTCTTAGCCGTCTGTCCTTACACTTGCTCTTGACTCACATCCGGGTCACTTTTTCTTTAGCCTTGTTTGTAGTTCTTCTGGAGGAGCGGGTTGCAGAGTTGACTTCCCAGGGGAAAAAAATTAAATAGTCATGAGAGAGATAGTGTAGGCTTATGGGATCTGGAGGAAGGCAAAGTGAATATATAGTAAATGAAAAATATTAAACCTGTTCATTTTAGTACTTAAACAAGCACTGGCATGTCCGTAGCCCCTTACAAAATGTAGTCTTCTTGAGGCTGGATATAGTTGTTTTAGTCATGCATGATTTTTCTCCTATGTCATTAAATTAGAATATGATTACCTCCCACAGCCAAAATAGCTCCCTTGGGTACCAAGTAATATAATTTATTTCATAAATAGGATCAAAACACCTTATGAGACTGTAGTAACTGGGGGGGAAAAACAGTATTTTATTAACATTTTAGTATTGACTCTGTTTTATTACATTTAATCAGAGTGGGGCTTTGACAGCAAACCAAAGATGCACTTTAAACTTTTATCCGTGCTTCAGCTACCTTGCTTGAAAGATGCGTGTTTTGTTTTTCTTCTAATGTCTGTGACAGATCCTTTCGAAAACTACAAGGTCTACATGTTTAGTTTGTCTTAGATAGAGGCTCTCAGTGATTTCTTGCCTGGCTGATTCATGTGAACAGGACCACAACGAGCTCAGTGTGCAGAGCCCGTGGCGGAAGGCCCGTGGATGCACTGCGTTCCTTCTTCCCTTCTTTTCTATTTTTAACATTTGTAAATTGATCACCTGAGGACATGGCAGTCAACAAAACAAAATCCTTTCCTTTGTGGGTCTAGAGTATAGACATTAAATATAAAGAGATAGGGGCTACCACAGGACCAGGTCGCTCACCCAGCACAGGTGTTCCAGATGTCTGTTCTGGGTAGGTTCTGTTACGTACCACCTTCGGTTTTAACCTTCGTGGTGGCAAGCAGTTGGGCTTGAGCATTCCGTAATGTTTTCCCTCGGGGATGATCAAAACAGGGTATCAACTCATTTCTAATTGAGGCATAAAAAGAATTACTGTGAAATCTTAAAAGAGGAGTTAAAGATCATTTAAAAAAAAACAGAAAAAGCTGGTTCTGGCACTTACTAGCAGGGGAACTTAGTCAAGTTTTCTGACTTATGTGTCTCAGTTTGTTGTGCTTTAAAACTATGATCATTGCACCTGTCTCCTCAGATCGCTGTACGGATTAAGTGAGTTAGTATTTGTCACATAGCTCGAACGGTGCTTGTGGCATGCAGTTAGGGACATACAGATGTTAGTTATTTGTTCTGGTCTCCTGCCTGAGACTTCAACTTTTTATCTCTGTTGGCCAGCTGTTGCCTAGACAACTTCACTGGTGGAATTCTGAACATTCTAAAGGACCCTTTTGAACTTTGACTGTTGCTTTGCCCTTCCTCATGTAGATCTGAAATCTCTCTCTCATGTGGCTTCTACTCTATGGTTTTGTCTCTTGGGGATTGATTCAAAGTAATTCCAGTCCTTCTCCCACAGGATGCCCCCCCAGACGTCCGAAAGGAGTGCCCACTATTGTCAGAGTACTTTTCACTGGGCCAAATATCCTAGGTCCTACAATTTTGTCTCAAAAGACATAGTTTCCAAGTTAGTTCTAGTCTCATGCCATGTTACTGAAAGGACACACAAGGGTTTCTTCTTCATCTAATGTGGCTTGGAGTTTCCTAACCATCCCAAGTGCCCTGCTCTGATCAATTTTCCCCTTATCCATTCTAGGATGGGATGCCCAGGTGTGAATAAATAGCCCCCTGGGTACTGGCATCACAATATGCAAATAACAAGATGGAAGAGGTCCTGCACTCCTGGAACTTACATTCTAGTGGTGAAGACAGACAATAATCAAACACAGGGGTAAGAAAGTTCTAGATAGTGCTGTTTTAGAGTGAGTGGACAGGCAGGTCGTACTGAGATAAGATCTCCAGGTTGAGGAGGATCCAGCTGTGGACCAGCTGGGGAGGGATATTGCAGCAGAGGGAAGGGCAGGTGCAGATACCCTGAGCCGAAGGATCAAGCAGCAGAATGAAAGTGCAGGTTCCGGGAGCAGAGCGAATGAGGGGAAGAAGCAGAGAGCAAGAAGGTGAGGGTTTAGGTCTCTGCTCACCACGTGGTTGAAAGGGACACTTCCCAAACTCCCCCGTCTCTTTTTTTGACATTGCCCATATTCAACCTTCACTCAAGCTGTGCTTGTGTTCTTATCGGGTCCTTGGTGGAGAAGTGTTTTAAAAATATACCAGATGCCCAAACAAAACAGTTGCAAAAAAAATTTTAATAGATATTTTTTTAGCTTTCTAGTGCCATGTTCTCTCACACTTCTGTTCCTTTGCACATACTGTTTTATCCACCTGGAATCCAACCCAACCTAGAGTACTCAGAGGTACTATCACCTCTGAGCAGCCTTCTTCTGTCTTTGAAGGGCCCCATACTCCAATATCGGAGGGACCCCCCACTCCTTCAGCACCCATTCAGATTTTTAGATTAGACATATGCCGGTCACCCTTGAAACTGATTACTTACTTCCTTATCTCCCTCCGTTAGTCTTGAGCCTGTTGCAGAAAGAAAATTCATCTTGTGCAGCTAACCCTAGAATTTAGCAAGGTGCTTGAAACTTGGTCGCTCAACAAACATTTGCTGCATGATTAAATGTTATCTTAATGACTATATCTCCATGGGAGTACAATTTGCATTTGGGACGGTAGAGTAATTTGTGTTTGAAGACATCGCTTGCCTTGCATCTGTCCCCTACTAAAAGCCTCAGTGAATTTCCAAACATTCCTTGGGGGCAATAGTGACACCAGTTGAGAACGTTCCTTAGTCCATTAACTTATTTATTCTTGTAAAACTGAGCCATTACTAGGCGCCAAGCCCCATGAGCAATCTACGTGTTTCAATAACACTGGAGCAGCAATTCACCACTTCTCATTCCATCCACCTTGAGTCATCCCTGAAAGACAGTTCTTCCTCATTACATCAAATCGTGCCTCTCTGTAACATTAAACGCTGATTCTGGTGTTTTTGTCTAGTGCAATGCAGAACATACCCCATCTTTTTCTTTTCTGATAGCCTTTCAACTATTTGGAGACCTTTTGATTGCCCTCTTTGCTCCTACATTTTTTTCCCCTTTCTGAAAATGAAACATTACTGATTTTTTTGCCATTCCTTATGACATGAATTTGAGTGATCTCTGCTCTTTGTTTTGGAAGAGGGATGTGTCAGTATGCACTCACTTTGACTGTCACACTGTCGTATTTTCACTCTACCTTCACGTTTGGAATTTCCCCCACTGTTCACAACTTGAACAGTGGTAGACCTGCAAGGTTTTTGTGTGAGGGAGTACTTTTAAATGCATCAGGTCACATCGATGTAGCCATAGCAAAGGCATCTTTGTGCTGTGACTGCTTCTTTCTAGGTTTCTAGCAAATGGCAAAATGTCCAGCACCGACTGGGTGTGTAAAATATGTTGAACAACACAGAGGACAAAGACAAATGTGCGACATCTCTATTGTCAAAGAGGTAATGAACTCATTAAAGCTGTTTACAAACATGAACAGTAAGAAATTTGCTAGCATACCAGTAAATGTCTTAACAACTGGCTCTGTGGCTTGGGAGTGGAGGGAGAACCCTGATTTGCATTTGCTGACTTCTGTGGTGTAAATTATTTCACCATGACTGATGGCAAGCTACCAACATGACGTCACTGCACGCAGAGTTGGAAAGAGATGTGCAGTAACCCTCCATTCAATAGTTTTTCCTCCCTACACATATAACACACATAAATAACCTCCAGAGCATAAATGACAATAAAATCCAATGCAAATAACTAGGAAGTGTTATGTTTTGAGTGTTTATTATCTTTGCTTTTAATATAATTTATTTAATTATAATTTTATGCAATTTAATTTTTAATGATGGCTGTATTTAACAACCATCTCTCAAAATTCCTAAAAATTTAACAATTGGCTCTCACAAGCTAATGTGAGCTGGCTCTAGCCCACTCCTGGAAATTAAAATTATGGCACAATAGGAAGGGGCATCAGACACATATACAGAATAATATTTTGGAAAGTCAAGTAAGAAAATAGTCACTGCATTATGTATTAAACTAATCAGGGAATATTTTCCTGAAGGAGGCGGGAGGAAGCGAATAATGCCCAGGATTTGCCTTAAGGAAGAGAAGGGAGAAGCATTTTGGCTTGGTAGTACAGATGAAGAATGATAGCAGCTTACTTAGTAACAATAATACAACAACTAAAGTAGCATGCATTGCGCTAAGGACAAAAATGTGTAGTTTAATGTAAGTGTCTTAAAACCCAAGAAACAGATACTACTAATGAGGAAACTGAGACTTAAGTGAAGAAACTTGGCAAAAGTCACACAGCTAGAGTTATTTTGCTTCTTGTGTTTATCTTATCTGAGGTTAATTTCAGACATACTTAGTAGAGGGGACCACACCTATGAGCATCCTTTGGCTTTTCAAATTGTCTATTATACATCAACATTAATAATTATTGAAGTCAACTGGTGGTTTCAATTACTCTTACTCATTCCTGTGCACCATTCACTGATATATCACCAAATAATGCTTTCACATGGATGTCACCATGTATTTTTGGTGGACAGGAAGATGACAAGTGACAAAACACGCAGATGGAATTGGCTTAGTGAAAAGTGAAATTGGTCACAAAATGGAAGGTAGATTGATAGGTTCAAATGCAGACACATCTGGACTCAGGGACCCATAAGAGATTGCTCCACCTCTCCTCTGTGTTGGCTTCATTTTAGGCAGATTCTTCCCTGGTGGGGTCAGGTATCTGTCTGCAGCTCATGCTTACATTCTCACTGCTCTCTCTAAGTCAAGCAGAAAAGAAAAAGCAGTTCTTTCTACACAGTCTGAAGAAAAACGTTAGCCCAGGCCTCCTAAGACATATTCTCAATGGCCCAAGGTGGGCTGTACCTTTATCAACCACTCATTCTGGCTAGGAGGATGATCTTTAGCTAAGAGTGAATCATGTGCCCTTGCTCCCCTCACCATGTGGGAACTGATGAGTGGGAATTTCTCAGAGGAAAACGAAGATGCTGTTAGCATAAGTTCATATGATACATGTGTAAGGAAGAGAAATACAGGACAAAGGAAGAGACAATCGTAAAAGAGATGATGACACAATGAACACAGAAATCAGAGAGAAACTATATTATGAAGACAATGGTATAGCACATACAGAACATAACTACATATACATATTAGAACACATATAGCACTTAGAGAACAAAACACAGCTCCAGTATAGGTAGGCAGATGTCCCCATGAGAATACATATAACCAACATTTTTGGACCACCTACTATCTGCTAGGCACTGTGACATTTCACATTCCTGTTCTCCTCATTGGTCTTTATACTTAATGTATGATTGAAGAACAATAGGCTGCACACATTTAAAGTGTACAGTTTAGATTTGACATATGTGTATACCTGGGAAACCATTAGCACATCCGGAAAACAAGCATTTCCATCACCCCCAAAAGTTTCCTAGTGCCCCCCTGTAACAGGGCTCATTGCCCTCCCTGCTATCCTTCCCCGGGCAAACTTCTGATCTGCTTCCTGTCACTACAGGTTAGTGATTTGCATTTGCTTAAATTTTATGCAAATAGGAGCATGTAGTATATACTCTTTTTTATTTTCTTTTTTTAACTGGGCACAAGGAATAAAAAAACAACCTTGATGTTCTGCCCTTTGAGTTATGACTATTGTGACCATTGATAGGGGGTGACAGTGTGAGTGGGATGAAGATTTAATTAGAAGGGGTTCAATGGCTACAAGTCTAGTCCCCTTCATTTGTGTGCTGGAAGGGCTCATCTCGAATTGTGTTGGAAGACACGGGCAGATGAGGGCTTCTGTTACCCCTTAGGGGTTGCAGTTGGCATAAGGGCACCGGTCTTCAAAGTCACCCTTCTTCTCCTGGCCGACAGCCCAGGGAATGCAGATGCTAGCCCTGTACTTGGCCACACAGGCAGAAAAGTTGTTGATATTGGAGGTTTCGTTGAATCCACCCAGGGGCCCCTTGGGATGTAGGTTGAAATGTGGTACTGGTGCCGCTTGCTCAGCCTCTCGATGGACTCCTCAGTGTACTCCAGGCCGTTCTCCTCTCACATGGCCTTGGTGCTGAAGTTGGTGTGGCAGCCTGCAGCTTTCCAGTTCCCAGGAATTGGCTTGGGATCTAAGGTTGCTACCACTCCAAAGTCTTCACACACTCGGTGCAAAATGAACCAGGCCGCCCAGAGATGATCTCCCATGTCCACTCCTTCACAGGGTCCTATCTGGAATTCCCACTGGGTGGGCATGACCTCGGCATTTGTCCACATGATCTTGATGCCAGCGGATAAGCAGGCCCAGTAGTGAGCCTCCAGTGTCCCTACGGTAGGCTTTGTCTGTTCCCATACCACAGTAGTTTGGACCTTGGGGCCCAGGGAGGCCATTGGAAGGCCAACCAAAAGGGTGTCCATCTGTGACCATGAGAGTATATTCCTGCTCCGTTTCAAACCAGGGGTGCTGATTGCTCACCTTTTCCATTATGCGTTTACAGATGTGCCTTAAATTGGTCTCTGCAGGCTTTTGGTTGTACTTAAGACTTCACAGAACACCAGCTTGTTGGGGTCCAGGTGGAAAGAGTCCCGAAACATGGCAGCAGGAACAAGATACATGTCACTGCTGGACCATTCAGACTGTAAAATACTAGAACCATCCAAATTCCACTCAGGCAACTCTTCTATACAGTTGGACTCACTGTCCAGGGTCCAGGTCTTGCGGCGCAGTCTTTGTCCAGTACCATCAGTCCAGACACACATAGTTGGACTTTATCCCCCTGAGGCAGGACATGTACACCTGCTGGATGCCTCTGTTCAAGTGGGAACTCACTGAGGTGGCCATGGTGGAAGGTGTTCTGGGGACGAGCAGGCAGCAGGGCAGGCAGGCTGTGAGAGCGCGGTGTGAAGAGAAGACAGGAAGTGAGGAATGCTGCTCGGACTCCCAGCTCTTCCCCCATCCTCAGCTCTGCCTAATCTTTTTCTATCATTTCTTTCACAGAGTATAATGATCGTGAAATTCACCCATGTTACATAGTTTAACGATTTTGTTCCCTTTTTGTGGCTGAGTAGAATTCCAATTGTATAGATACACTGTCATTTGTTTATCCATGCACTTGCTGACGGATATTTGGGCTGTTCCTAGTTTGGGGCTGTTACAAATAAAGCTGCCATGAACATGCATGCCCATGTCTGTGTTTTGGTTTCTCTTCAGTAAATACCTAGGAGTGGAATGCCTGAGTCACATGGTAGGTATATGTTTAACTTTGTAAGAAACTGCTAAATGGTTTTCCAAAGGGGATGTACTGTTCTGCATACCCACTAGCATCAGTGCATGGAATCTGGTTCCTCCAACTTCTTGGACAATGGTATGGTAATTGTTTAACTTTATCCATTCTAATATATGCATAGTGGAATCACAGTGAGGAGTTTACATTTTTCTGACAACTAATGCCAGCCTCTTTTTGACATTACTTCTTACCTATTGAAACTCCTTGTGTACAAAAGGTGGTATTTCTATAGAATAACGACAACTCAGTCGTACAGCATCTCTTTTGACTTACTATACACATGAAACTGTCTCCAAAGAAACAAGTTGCAAAGAACCCTCAGAAGTTTTCTGACTCTTAAAGCCGTTGCTGGAAACCAGTGTAGTTTAAATTAATGTAATTTGAGCAAATGGTAGCTGGCCCCACTTTTTTATTTGGTAACTCTAACATTGCATATAGAAATTTATTAGGGAGTCTATCATTAGAAGTAGTCAAGGCAAAATCTTTCTCAAGTTTCTTCTCTCTGGACTCACAGCCAGACATACAATGACATAATAAGGGAGAGAAATTTGCAGTACTGTCAAATGGAGCAATGATCTTTCTTTCTGGAATTGCTTATATGCACATATCATCATTATTGAGCATTGTCACGAGGCTGAGTTTTTTATTTTTACAAAAAAAACACTTGCTAACTGTGCTTGCCTCAGTTCTGATGCTGTATTTTATTTTTGTAATCTTAATGGAATGTTTCTGATTAAGTTCTGATACTGTATTTTCTGGTGCATATGCATGCACACGAAAGTTTAAGTGCTTGTCTTTGTTTTTTGGTTTCCAACTGTGTGGCATTCGAGGCCAAGACCTGCCCTGGAATGGGGTTCTTGGGTTTCTGAGGAAATTGTCACCCAGTGTTCTACCCAGAAGTCTACCTGCTAACCTCAGATGTCACCGGTAGTTCTGCTGTGGCTAATAAAGTAGAATGAACAGGGAAGAGTAAAGTAACGGGACGTAAAAAGACCTCAGGGCTAGACAGGCAGCATATTTTAAAGAACTCTGAGTTATAATGATCACTTTTAATGTACATGGAGCGTTTGGTGTGCAGCCAGTATTGTGCTGGTATTTACTGGCATCCTCTGATTTAATGAGCACAAGCACTGTCATTATGCCCACATTTGTCAATGTGGAAACAGGTCCAAAGAATTTAAATAATTTGCTGAAGGACCTTATGTAGGTCTTAGTAGAGCTTGCGTTTAAATCTGGACCTGTATTTTTAATCGTTATATTATACTGTACTTGACTGGGACCGAAAGTTTATTGGCTTGTCAGAAAACATGAAGAACAACTTTTATAGCCCTGGATATTTTTGCCAGTCATGCCTCTATAAAGCTTGTTTTATTCCAGATGAATGATGAGAATTTAATACAAAAATGTGCTAAATATTTATGCCGTAACTGAATGCTCCACCGAGGATAAACAGACTGGCTATACCAGAATATTCCTAGAAAGGAACATAAACTGTAGCAAGATTAGGCAAACGTAAGCCTTACCAAATTTCCCCACTACCTTGCTTTCTTTCTCAAGTTCTGCGTGTCTCCTGATGAAACACCCCTAGAATCTATGTTTTGGAAAGGGTTTTAGATGTCATGTCATCTCATGGAGACCCTGTGTTGCTTAATTTTATCTATCACCCCAATTTAATTTTGACTTGGTGCTGGGGTGTCCAGATAGTTATCAAAGTTTACTCTGGGTGTGTCTCTGAGGGAATTTCTGGGTGAGACTGACATTTAAATAAGTAGACTGAGTAAAGCAGCTTGTTCTTCCCAATGTATGTGGGCCTCATCCAAACCAGCTGAAGATCTGAACAGAGCAAGGAAGCTGACCCTTCCTTTAGTAAAAGAGAATTCTTCCTGCTTAAGTAACTACCTTTGAACTGAAAAACAGTTTTTTCCTGCCTTTGCATCCAAATTGGCTTTCCTGAGCCTCTCGCTTCCCAGCTTACCGTGCAGATATTGGGACATGTCAGCTCCCATAGCAGCATGAACTGTTTCCTTACGATAAATCCCTAATCTACTGATATTGTGTTGTGAGCAAGGGGGCATCGCTGAACGGAGTCACTCGCACGTTTGTGTCTTTCAGCAATGCCAGGTTTACTGGGGGAGAGCTCTCCAATGAGTCAATAGAGTCACATGAAGGTTACAAACAGAGAGGGGGAGTTTACCCAGTAGAAGTGAGCAGAGTGAGCATCCTGCTCAAAGTCCCAGACACTGGCAGTACCTACAGGTGGAGAGGTGGGCATCGGTCTCAAGTCAGGTGGCTGCAGGGGCGACAGGCATCCAGTGGAGTGGAAGTCTTCCAGGGCTCTGAACATGATCCCTGGAAGAGTCAAGCTCAAGAACTGGGTGGCCAGAGTTCTAAGTTCTTACAGTCCACAAGGGGCAAAGGTCCCACTCATTTTGGAATCAGATGGAACCATTATCCAAGTGTCCAGACTTGTGATCTGGGGCATTCCAGCCCCCTCCCGAAGGCATTTCCATGATACCCCATTACCTCAGTGTTGACATAGCACTTGACATAACTGTCATGGCTGACAGTGACGCCCTACTGAATTGTCAAGAGTGTTCAAACAGTCAGCCCTGCTCTTGCTCTATGTGTTCTGTTTCTCTGGAAAACCCTGAATGATACAGACTCCTAATGCAGTTCCCTTTTTATAAGTCTGTTGTTGGACTGGGGCTTGGTTCAACACAGTAAAGAACTACAGATCAGCAAGAGGAAAGTGGATGAGTAACAGCTGGATTAGCGTGTGCTCAAGGGAAAGGACTGGCCTGCTGAGAGTGGCAAGAGGCGCCCGAGTCTCCTGAATCTGCTGCCTTAAGTACAAGAGTGACTATTGCACTGGCATAGGGGAGAGGTTCTATATTGATTGACAGATACTTTGCTTACCTCACTTTAGTCTCCTTTGCGCATGCCCTTTCCCATAATTCTCCTTGACAGCTCCCCACCCCAGGGTGGAGGTCTGGTAAAACGGCAATGGAAATTTTGCTAATGAAACTATTTTGCAACAAGGGCAGTTAACTGAAACTATTTCATCTTGAGTCAACAAGGGTGGAGGCCCCCTTCTTCCTTCCTCCCTCCATTCATTTCCAACTGCTTTCTATCAACTCCATGCCACATGATCATTTAGTCTGTGAGTACCAAAGAATGATGGTTAGACCTTATTTGTTTTTTTGCGGGGGGTGGGGGGGGGTGGGGGGTACCAACTGCCTGGCTAGGTATTTAGGGTTCTGCCCTCTACTTTTTAAACTCTGTAAGTTAAACTATATGGGACATCATAAAGTAGTCGTGGGAGTGAGTTTTCTCATGGGCTGAGTCTGCCAGGGGCCAAGTGAGGTCTTTGGGCATGCGGGGCACCTTCCTACCTGGCATCAGAGTGCTTGCAGTTCTGGTGCTAACCAAGTGACCAAAGCGGGCAGCAGGCAGCACTCTCAGGCACGGGCAGCATGTGCGCCTTGTTCCAGGGGAACTTGGATCATCTGCGAAGGTGGACTTGGTTCTTGCCTGCAGGGTCTCTTCAGGTGAGGACTGTCATCCTGAACTGTGCAAACCCTGCTTCCACAAATGTTTATATCTATCTCCAAAGTGCGCCTCAGAGCTGCTGTTTTGTTTTCTGGCATGGGTGATTTTTTTTTCTCAATCCCTGAAGGTTCTAGGCTTTTGGAATGCAAATGAAATGCAAATGAAAGGTTTCAATTTTTCTCAGCTTTCTACTCATTTTCCCTGAGGCAATGAATGAGCACAGGCCTCGTGGCTAAGAAGAAAGCAGAGAAGGAAAGGTTAAGAGGGAAAAGAAATCTCTTGGAGGTAGGCCGAGGGGGTCAATTAACATTTCAAAAAAAGTATCCTTACATTTGTTTTCCTAGTTCCAGGGAGTGAGTAGTAAATCCTTTTCCTCTGCCCAACTCTGAAAAGACCCATTCAGTTCTTGACCTGTGGTGTTAGCATGAACCTTCCTTCTCCAAGTTTAACATCGCATTTTTTTATTTCCTACATTCAACTACTAATTCCCCTGTGATACCTATTAAATTTCTCTTGTGCCCTTCCTGCTTTCTTTTTCAAGGTTTGTATAATTTCAGGTGGCCTAAGTTTTAGTAATTAAAAAGCACCCAAGGCCGGAAGGGCAAGATTCACACTCTCGCATTCTCGCTTTAAGTTAGAGCAAATGCAGATGCAAAATATGTTCTTGCCACCTCACTTGGCTGCAGTTGGCCCTCTGGGCAGGGAGAGGGCACACAGCTTCCAGTAACACTTATTAAAATAAGGTCTTCCAAGATGTAAGAAGCTAAATTTCATGCTGGGCCACAGTCACTTTATGTTGTGTCTTTCATCACCATTCAGAAAAAATTTACGTACTCAATAAAATCTCTGTGCTTAATTCTTCCATTTTAAGGGATACTAGCAAACTTTCAGCTCTGCTGGTTGTTGAATGAAAGCCATGTCTGAGGGTTCCATCCTCACTTGGGGAAAAAGGCAGCCCGTCTGTAGGCCTTTCTGAGCTCTCTCTTGGCTCTCACTTCTCCAGCATCCTGGAAAACCCATTCACTCACAGCACTGCACAACACGTTATTGCACATTAATACTGGTTTCACCTGGCTGTGCAGAGGTTTGCTCTGTGCAGTGTCGGATAGTGGCAGACCTGGCTTTGCCAGACGGCACAGCATTTAAAGCTGTTTTTCCCCACCCTTTATCCCTTAATGCCCAGGGTTAAGAACATAAAAATTCTGATTCAAGTTTTCCCAGAAGAATATAGACCTGGGCAGAAGAAAATCTCTGTCGGTTTGAAAGGAGAGTAGAGCCCCCATGCACTTTGGAATAATACTAGCTATAGAGGGACAATGGCCAGACCATATAAGATGTAAAAATCCTGACCCACAGCCTCCACAGCAATTGGCCCACTAAAGTCAGGACCTGGTCATGACTGCCAGCTCCCCTGTTTTTTGCCCCAACTACCCGTTCAAGATCAACCAGAGAAAGTCAGATATGCTTCTCAGACTAGTCAATTAAGATGCTCTGCTTCTAGTTAGCCCACCTCCACACCCCGTGCCAACAACGTTCAACCAAAGCATGCTCTAAAGCCTTCCCTTTTTCCATGATAAAGCTTTCTCAGTCCCTGCCTGCCTTTGAGTCTCGGCCAAATGTAAGGAACAGTGATGATGTCTGACTCCTTGCTCTAGCAAGCCTCTCTTTGTTCTTATTCAGGTGATGTTTATTTCTATACATTCCATCATTTAATGCTCACAACAACCCTATGAATAAAATATTACTGTTGTCTGCATTGTTCTGATGAAGCATAGAAGGGATAATTTATCTGCACCAGGTCACACCACGGCTAAGTGATGGGTCAGGATCTTAATCTAGGTTGTGGACCTCCTCAGTGTATGTCTTTAGACTGGTACCTCCCGCTGTCTCACTGAGCCCTTTGGAGCCAGGCATGTTATCCACTGCAGGACTGACAGGAGTTGAATTTGGTAGGAGATCCTGCGGGGTTTTTTATATGTCGTCTTGTGGTCCTCGGGCCAGAGACAGCTAGCTGCTCACCAAGCTTGTGCTCCCTTCCATGATGTAGTCTTGTGAAGTGCTAGTCAGCTAGGCTTATATTTCCCAAGACTCTTGTGTCTAGCTGAGGCCATACAGCTATTTCTGGCTAATGGAATGTGGGCCCACATGTCGTGTGTTTCTTTGAAAGGTAGTTAAGTTTCTGATAGGCCCACACTGTCTTATCCTTCCCTGGAAACTGTAGACGGTCATGTTGCAGATGCCAGCCAAAAAGCTTGGAAGAAACCTAAATCCCTGAGCTTGTACTTAGAAGAGAGCCACCCAGGAGAGCTGCCAGACCAGAGATATCCCCATTGAACTTGGCATATATGAGAAATAAATATTTATTATGACAAGTCATTGAGTTTTGGGTGGTTCTTAAAACAGTCATCCTACCCTAACTTTTGCATGTCCCTTTAAAAACACTCCTAGGGGAAGGGGTAGAGGCACTCAGATCATTTTCTAGTTACAATTAGATTTCACCTGGATAACTGAAGTGTATATACTGATGTTTCCTTAAAAGCATTTGTAGACCTTTTAGCTCACAGAGCAAGAAATGCAGGCACAGTAGACTGTTGTTCTAGGAGTTGACATTGAATGCAATTGATTGCAGCCACACGGGGAGCAAGACAGGAGGTAAATAAATTATGAATTCCGGTGGAAAGGAGCTGGCAATAGCTGCTGTTTCATTTTCCTCTTAACCCCCTGTGACTGCAAACACGCTTATAGATATATTTTATTAATCATTGTTTTGATGTATTTGGGTTTTTCAAGTGGCTATTGTAGCTAAGGGATTTCTGGACACCCCTCTAGCTAATCAGATTAGGGACCTGAATGCCATGGCGACAAGCTAGGGTCTGTGTGTAAAAGACAAATGGAAAAGCTCTCCCGCACCAGCACTTGCCGCTCGTTGTTTGGTTAAAATAACAGCCTTAGACCTCTTTCCAACTGTGCTGTCCTCACTTCTGTCTACAGATGATGGACTTTAGGCTTCAAATTACAGGAGAGACCCTTAACAAATGGATATCTTTCAAAGGACATTATCAGAATAAAACACTTCAAATTCACTTTATTCTACTTGAAGGCAGACAGCATTGATACGCCATATTGAAAGAGCCATAGCTACCAGAACTTTCAAAGAACTTTCATTTTGTAAGAAAGGCAAGGCAAAGCACATACATCATTAATGACATAACAGGCTACATCTTAAGAGGACAAGACAGGCTTGCGTGAGTTCCAAACGTACCCATCCAAAGCGTGTGCCCATGTGTGTGAATTCCTGGTTTGTTTTCATCTGTACTTCATTGAGTAGCAGTGACTACTCATCTCAAATTTTGCATCTTTTCAAAAACAATTGCCACTGAAGTCTGATGGAATTCTATGTCACCTCGGATCCCAGGAAACCTGGTGAAATCCCTTTTTATTGCGATAGTCCTTAGACTGTGATCTTGCAATAGCAGCTTGTGCTAGAGAAATATCTTTTTATGTTTATACGCTTTTTGCTCTGCCTTCTTCACAATTTGTCTGTTTTGTTCACTCTTACATCTCCAGTACTTAGCACACTGCAGGCACATAGAACACAGTCAATATTTTTGGAACATACACCAGGGCAATGTGACTGCAATGTGACTGCAGACAACAGGAAAGAGGGAAGTCTCAACATTGAAACACATGATGGGACCTGGGACAAAATGTGGAGGTTGGTTAAGTTGGGAATATGTAAAGAGGAGGAAAAGTATTCCAGGTAGGGGATGGAACACACTGTGGGCTAAATCTAGGAGTCAAGAACGAGGTCAATGTGTTTCCAGAACAGTGAGTAGAAAATTGGGAAGACAGGGTGGCAAATGGAAGAGCAGCTTCATGGATGGATGCTGGTTTAGAATGCCAAACATGAATAAAGTATGGAAATTCCTTGTTTGAAAATGTTAGGATAGCCTTGTTTTAAACCAAAAGTAGTTGTACAATATGTTTCATGGGCTAGTTTTACATGTGAAAGCCACACACTTTAACTCCTATTAGCCTGTGTGGTTCATCTGCACTAAACTGTCTTTAACACTACACATGTAAAACCAGAACATAAGAGCATTTGTTGGTTTCCTGTTCTCCAAGGAAAGAATAGAAATTCGTTTGTCACTCAGCCATTTGTACTTTCTCATTCCTAGACCCGGAATGGAAGATTCTTATGAGTCAAAAAATAATTCCTGGGACAGATATGGTTATGTCAGACACACTGTCAGACGGGAGTTCGGCGCTGGGGTACGGTGTGTCCTCCCAGACACAGCTGGACCAGGGCTGGTCAAGGCCAAGCCAGCTGCAGCAGTTCCAATCCATTTGGGGACTCAGATATCTTGTGCACCTCTCTTTCTGCTGCCCACCAACTCGTGATGGTCAGAAAAAAACAAGCTAGTCCACTGGTCATTCTTCCATAAAGCTCTTACGCATAAAGCAAGGATTTTATCTTTCTGACTCATTTTCTTTTTATACAGAAGCAGAGGATTAGGATGTCTAAGTACCATCAACTCAGTAGCTACCTTGTGTCACTAAGGAGACTAATTTAGTAAATCAGAACATTCTTCTGGGTCAGATCTGTTTCCCAACAGCAATAATAACGATAGTTATTATGGTGTATTTAGTCATTACAAAATGCTTAGGAGCACAGTAAACACTTTACCTATGTAATTTATTCTTCAAGAACCAAGTATTCTTATGATGCCCATTTTGCCAATCAAGAGACTATGTCCTGGAGGATTATGGAACATCTCCAGGGTTATATAATGAGTGACGATGGTTTTCCGTGGATTCTTGGTGTGATTTGTTCCAAAATATAGCCATTATCAAAAACAACACTTTGCCTCCACTTTTAAAGGGAATGATTTTCATATTTAGGCTAAAGCTCTCTTCACAGTTTCTGTTCTGTTGGACCCCAAGTTCAGGCAACCAAAAACATAACTTTTATTTAATTTTATTAAATAGTTTATTGTTGCTCCATTACAGCTGTCCCAGTATTTCCCCCTTTGCCCTCCTCCACCAAGCCCAATAGATCCCCATACTGTTGTCCATGTCCATGGGTCATTCATACAGGTTCCTTGACTAGCCCATTCCCCTTCTTTCCACCCTTAGGCCCCTCCCCTCTCCCCTCTGGTCACTGTTGGTCTGTTTTTTATTTCCATGCCTCTGCTTCCATTTTGTTTGAAATGGAGGCAGAGTAAAACACTTCTGCTTTGTTTTGTTTTGTTCATTAGGCTCCTCTTACAGGTTAGACCGTATGGTATTTGAGCATAATATACTCCAGTTCCATCCATGCTATTACAAAAGGAAGGAGTTCCTTCTTTCTTTCTGTTGCATAGTATTCCATTGTGTAAATGTTCCACTGTTTTTTGATCTAGTCATTTACTGATGGGCACCTAGGCTGTTTCCAGTACTTGGCTATTGTAAATTTTCCTCTATGAACATTGGGGTGCAGAGTTTCTTTTGAATTAGTGTTTCAGTGTTCTTAGGGTATACTCCCAGCAATGGAACAACTGGGTCAAAAGGCAGGTCCATTTTTAGTTTTTTGAGGAAATTCCATACTGTTTTCCACAGTGCCTGCACCAGTCTGCATTCCCACTAGCAGTGCACTAGGGTTCTCTTTTCTCTACATCCTTGCCAGCACTTGTTGTTTGTTGATTGATTATTGATGGCCTTTCTGACTGGTATGAGGTGGTATCTCATTGTGTTTTTAATTTGCATCTCTCCAATGGCTAGTGATGTTGAGCATCCTTTTACATGTCCATGGGTGATCTGTATGTCCTCTTTGGAGAAGTATCTATTCAGGTCCTTTTTTGGATTGTTTGTCTTCCTGTTGTTGAATTATAGGAGTTCTTTATATATTTTGGAGATCAAACCCTTGTCCAAGGTATCATTGGCAAATATGTTCTTCCATACAATCAGTTTCCTTTGATGATGGTTTCTTTAGCCGTGCAGAAGCTTTTTAATTTGATATAGTCCCATTTGTTTATTTTTTCCATTATTTCCCTTGCCCTAGGAGATATATTGGCAAAGATATTGCTACATGAGGTATCTGAAATTTTGCTGCCTATGTTTTCCTCTAGGACTTTTATGGTGTCACAACATGTTTAACTCCTTTATCCATCTTGAGTTTATTCTGATATATGGTATAAGCTGGTGGCCTAGTTTCATTTTTTTGCATGTACCTGTCTAGTTCTCCCATCACCATTTATTGATGATGCTATATTTACTCCATTTTATGCTCCTGCCCTCTTTGTCAAACATTGACCATAATGACATGGGTTTATTTCTGGGCTCTCTAATCTGTTCCATTGACCTATGTGTTCTTATGCCAGTACCAGACTGTTTTGATTACAGTGGCCTTATAATATAGTTTTATATCAGGTATTGTAATCTCTCGTACTTTGTTCTTCTTTCTCAAGATCGCTTAGGCTATTCAGGGTTGTTTTTGTTTCCACATAAATTTTTGAGTTACAAAAGCTTTGGGTAGTATGGACATTTTAATGATGTTAATTCTGCCAATTCATGAACATGGTATATGCTACCATTTATTTGTATCTTCCTTAATTTCTTTCTTCAGGGTTCTGTAGTTTTCTGAGTAGAGGTTTTTTACCTCCTTGGTTAAGTTTATTCCTGGGTACTTTATTTTTCTTGTTGCTATAGCAGATGGGATTTTTTTCTTAGTTTTTTTTTTTTCTGATGTATCATTGTTGGTGTACAAAAATGCCTTCAATTCCTGAATATTGACTTTCTATCCCACTGTTGTGCCAGATTCATTTATTATGTCGAGTAGTTTTTTGGTGGCACAAATATAACTGTTAGAGAGTCCCTTTGCACGCATTATTTGGATAGAAGTAGGAACGCTGTAAGAATGCAGGAATCTCAACATCCACATACCCAGTGACCTGGATTCAAATCCCAGTGTACCTTTTCCTAGCTGTGTGACTGAAGCATCATGTGTAAAAATTAGGAAAATGCTTCTCACGGTGTTTGAAGCTGGGTTAAGATACTATCTGTAAACTACTTGGCACATGTAAAAGCTCTGTAAATGCTATTAATAATTTCTTCCAAAGTGTGCACAGTTTGAATTGATAATGGTAGAACTATTATTTGGAGATCAAGCCCTTGTCCAAGGTCTCACTGGCAAATGTGTTCTCCCAATTTTCTAGTACAAGAATGTGCATGCAGTGCTTACCTTGTTTTCTTTCAGAGAGCACATGTCTGCGTGTCCGGTGTTCTAGGAAATAAAGACATGAAGCAGAGTAGACAGGCACTTCTAACCTGGAGAGGAGACTGCAGAACTGACTAAATGAATGTATTGTCATATATTTGTGTGGGGAAGTTCTAAAATAAAGTATATGTGGCAACTGAGGATAAAAGAGGGACCTTGAAGTGCTGAAAGGGCTCCTGCTTGAGCCCTGACTTCCTCTGGCTATGTTCTTAAATTTTTGGAGTCACAGACCAATTGATAATTGTAGGAAACCTGGGAGTACTTAACCTGATGCACATACACCTCGAATTATGCAGCCAGTTCTGGGGTTCACAGAAACAGCCTCTAACACCCATGCATGCTGCTTTCCGGCTAAGAGCACCTGTCTTAGTTGTACAGGCCAATACTTTCCCCTCAGGAGCTTTCCTTAGTGGTGACAGAGTTCCACGGACAAAGTTATGAAGAAGTGAAAGTAAGTGGTGGGGTAGGTACCCTCTGGAGAAAAGCAAATAGACTGGGTAGATGAAGAATATATATGACATGCTGATGAATTTCAACTTCTTTATAGACAGCCAATCCTCAGAACGTTACAGGACTGAGATGTGGCACATGGGGGAGTGGAGGGTGGTCTCAAAGCCCCTACCAGAGCTACAATGGAAGCAGCTACATTTTATGATTTATACATAAGATTTGGTTTGCTTAAAAATTTTTATTGCTTGAAAATGTTGAAAAAATCTGTTATAAGCGATAGAGACCAAAGAGAAATTTAAAGCAGGGAAACAATGCCAGCCAGCCTGTATTTGAAAAGGAAATGTGGCCACCGAGGCTCAAGCAGAACACCAGTCAGGAGGCCAGGAGAAATCTTGCCTGTGGAGCTGCACTGTCCAAAAGAACTGTCTGCAGTGATGCAAAGGTCTCATATCGTCGTTGTTCAAAAATAGCCACATGTGAAATGTGGCTGGAGTGAGAGAGGGACTGGATTTGTCATAGAATTTAATTTTAATTAGTTTAAATTTAAATAGCCATATATTTATGGCTCTCTTACGGGACAATGAGTGCAACTTTCGATCAGTGGTCTCCTGCTCCTTGAAAGGAACGCAAGCCTGCCCACACCTGGAGTCCCGTGTCGGACTTCGGAAGTGTGGAGCTGTAAGATAATAAGCTGCTTTTGTTCTGAGCCACTACCTTTGTGGTGATTAGTTATGGCAGCCGCAGAAAAGTAATAGTTATACACCTCAAACTGCATCTTCAAAGGGGCTTTTGAAAAACATTATTTCAGGCTAAGAGTCATCAATTGAGACAATATATTTTTTTTTCTTTTTGAAAGCCTATTCTTTTTCTGATAATCTAAGTAGTCTATGGTCATGACACAAAATCTGGAGAAAGCACAGGACATGAAGGGAAAGAACGCACACAGATCTTTCTTTCTGGAGACAGATACGAATAATGTTTGGAAATATTTTCTCCAATTTTTATTCACATTTTTATGGTAGAAGTGAAAATGAACTTAGAGTTGTTGACTGATCACCATGTGCCAGATCACGTTCTAAACACTTTAGTAACTCATTTAACCTTCATTGTCATCTATGAGAGAAGCAGTCTTCCCGTAGCACAGATGAAGAAACTGAGGCAAGATTCATCACTTGTACGTCTGTATAGGGTGCGGCAGAGAAGGGCATCTGTTTTAGACAATAAATTTAAGAGAACAGCTTAATCCTGTGCTATACTGTATATATTCTGAATATACCATTTTTAATCTTATTTTTTTTCACTTAACCCTTTAAAGATTGTTTCATGTTGCTAAGAACTCCTAAATGCAAGCATGGGTGGCAGAAGTATCACTCTTTGGAGGCCACATTTACTCCAAAATATTTCCAAGGATCTCCTTTGTCATTGAAAAAACCATTACTGGAAATAGAAATCCTTTTGCTTAAAGGTGAAATTAACATGATGCTGTCTTATAAATGGAGGCGAGGGGTGGGGACAATGTCCAATAAATCTGTAAAGTTATTTAATGTGAAGATAGTTTTTTAAAAAATAATGTGATACCTCATAGGACCTTCAACAGCACCCCATTCCCATGTACCTATTTTTTTAAAATAATATAATGGAATTACTAAATGTTGCCAGTGCATTGAGTTTTATCCCAAGAGCTTGCATATAAGGGAAAGGAAATGCCCCCCAGGGAATACAACCGCAAAATTAGTATAAAATTGATTGGAGCACAGATATGCAAAGTTATCATCAAAAAGCAGTATACAGTCCAGGCCTATAAGATAATACCTAAAAAAGGAAAATACAAGTCAGAAAGATTTTAGCCCTGGAAGAAATGAGGAAGGGGTGCCTGAGACACCCACTGATAGGCTCTGAGGTGGGACCATGTGCCATGAAGGGAGCTTGGCCAGTGACCTCTGAAGGGACTGGCCTCTCTGTCAGATACGTGTTATTTTAGGTGGAGTAGTTAACATCAGCGAACTCTCTCATTTTATTTGCATGTTCACCCAACAACTTCTGGTTAAAATTTGGTTTGTTAAGCCTACCTATAGGAAGAGATTTTTCTGGTCATGCTGCCATGAGCCTTATAGCCCCATCGCAATGTTAGTTTTCATCATTGTAAATTAAAAGATAGTTGTTGCAGTTCTATGAATGTTTCCGGAGTTTGTGTAGCGGGATGTAGACTTAGTGGAGCATAGGCCAAGAGTTCCCAGGGCCTCCCACAGACCTAGCTTGGGAACTGGGAAAAGCAGCAGCAGGGGATGGAGAGTTATTTTGCATATCAATAACAGCAGGCTAGCTTCACAGCCTGCTCAGAGCCAGGGAGATAAGCATGACTTTGACCTGTGATGTAGTTGGGAGGCAACTCCCCCGATAGAGGGCCTGTTCAAGAGCTTGGAGATGGTTCACTCCATGCCACAGGGCCACACCTGCCCAGACTAACTATGGCAGCCAAGAAAGGCAGAGAATACAGGAATGTTGGCAGGTGTAGCCAGTTGTAGGGGGAGCTGCAAATGGGGTTACAGGAAGATCCCAGCCATGATTTAAACCCAGGCACAGCAGCCATGCAGGGTCTTAACCACGCAGCTTTGGGAAGGGGAGAGGAGGCTCTCTTGACCACGAGGGCGAGGAAGCAGGAAAGCAATATGGAGCAGCCATGTGGAGCTCTCTCTTAGTGATTTGAAAGAATACAGAAGGACCCCCGTGGGCCCACAGCGAAGATGAGGTTTTAGATTAAGAACAGGAGTGTAGCCAAGCTACCGACTTCTATTTCTTTTCCTAACATACGATACCTCTGACTGGCCTGATTTGACAAGGGGAGGCAGGACTGTATGTGTGTTTGTGGATGTTTTAAAGGGACTTTCGGATTTAATGGCAATATTCCGTCATTACCCTAAACATGTATAACTTTTGAATAAATAGTTCTTTCCTTTTTACCAAGCTCTGGCATTGAGAGCCACAGTTCCTAACATGGGGATCGGTGGGCAAAGAAGAACCATAGTAAAAAAAAAAAAAAAGACCCCAGGAGCAGGGGGATTGTTTCTGTAACATTTGGTTAATTCAAATAGACTCCTTAGATCCAGATTCACTCTCAGAGAGCTGGCAAAATCAGACCTCTCAATGGGCCCATGAGGCTGACAGTCAGTTCTTAAAGCAGGGACTCACTAGGTGGCCTGGGTCTTCCCCTTGCTCTATGTCCTTTGACATTGTCATTGGCCAAGCTTAGGCTCCTTTTGTTATTTAAGCAATAGCAGGGTGCCCTTATAATAAAACAATAGGAAAAATATAGTTGTAATCTTAGTAGTTCCTACAAAAGGCTGGCAAGTTTAAGTAAGAGCAGTTGAATCACAGAAGGATATAGTGGCTCCTGCAAACACTGCTACTATTAATAACAACAAATAACATTATTTGGGGACTTAAAAATGTGTCAGGCATTTTGTTCTGCACTTTAAGTGAGTTATTTCATGTAATCCTGACTACTCCACAAGAAAGGTACCTCATTATGCACAATTTACCTTTGAGAAAATTGAGGAATCTAGAGGCCAAATGATTCACCCAAGCCCAGGCATCTGAGAAGCATAGAGCCAAGATTATAGTCCAAGCAGCACAAGTCTTTGCCAGACTCTTAACCACATTGCGACATGAAGGAGCAGAAGGTAGGCTCTGAGGGAGAAACTGAGAGAGACTTGCTTTGCAGCCTCAGGAGTCCATTTCACTGGTTTGTGGTTAAATTTTGTTCGTTTTGATCTAGATAGAGCATTAACTTTTCATATTGGCCAATCAGGGGTCGATTCCATTCTTAGTGCACCACTGAAACAGGGGAGGAGAGAAGCCTTTAAGACAACTAGATGAGAATTGGAAGGGGCTGGGGCAGGGTGATAAGGAAGAGGCCAAAGATGTTAGGTGTGTACAGAAAAGATTTCCGGATAAAAAAGTTAAAAAAGTTGTGAACATTGACAGAAGAAAAATGAGGAAGGCAATTTTGAGGCCCAGTCATAATCACTGTGAGGGAGAAAAACAGTGGTTCAGACACCACTTATTAGAAGAATCCTTGCCTTTGTCTGGAGAGGAGGTGAGGGGGTCAGGTAAGCATATTTAACTGGATGTCAGTGTGTATGTTCCCTGGTTTGTAACTGGAAGTCCTTGCTGTTGCCTTTGAGCTCAGAAACTGTTTTTATTGCTTTTATAAACTACTAGCTATCTTCTTTTAGGGGGAAATAACAGATGGTCATGCTGGAACTGAGCTTTTTATCTGAATCTTCAAAACCTTTTTGTGTACAATTTATGAGGTTCTCTTCTTTGCAAATTCAGTGCTTTCTTGTAGTTTTCCTTTTGAGATGAGCCACAAGAGCCTCATTTTCGTTGGGCATTGCCTATTAGTGGCAAAACTCCTTTCTTATTTAATCAGCTTCTCCGAAGGAATAAGGCCGAGTCCAGATAGAGTCTCTTTATGAGGTGAAAAGATTTTGGAGATCTGACTAAAAATAACACGTGGAATCTGCCACCTGGGTCTCCCTTCCATATTCATTTGTATTTTTATACATTTTTGTTCCTGGAGTTCAAGCTAATAGGTCAGCCCTGTGAGCATGGAAGACATGTGATGGGGTTAGGTATTCGTGGCTGAGGTTTGGACTGCCGTCGCGCTGCGGACAGGCCGACCGACCACCTGCATGGTGAGAAGGTGAGGTTGGTGCAGCCCCAGAGCGTGGCCTTCCTGGATTCAGGGTGCATACCCCATTGCTGCACAAACTCTCTGTTAAGGGGAAAAAGTGAGTAAAATAGTAGTGCCTATAGAAAAAAAATAACCTAGGAAATGATCTGTTTTTTTATAATCACTAAAAGTCTGCAAGATAGTTGGATACACACTAGGGTCAGAAAACAAACAGCCAAACCAAACCCACCCAAATCAGCTTTGCAGAGTTAAGCATATTCATAGCTCATTTTGTTCTACAAGCTTATTTCCCAAATCACTTGGCATTAATACTGTTTTAATTTCTTATTCAAATCCCTAAGCCCACCAGAAATACTCTTAGCCAGCTTTGCTGCCCAGACTGTGTGGTGGCAGCATAGTGGGGTGCAGAGAACCTGAGCTCTGGACTGAGTCGGGGTGCAATCTGGGATCTGCCATTTACACGCTGCTGGCTAATTATTCTAATTCTTTAGGCTCTTCAGTTTTCCTCAGCTACCAAAGACACATAACACATATTTTCCAGGGGTGTTGCAGGGATGTAATCATGTACATATGCATGTATACATGAACATTTGTGTATATATAGTATAATATATACTATGTGTATGTATGTATAAAGTGCTGGCATACAGTACACGCACAACAAGTAGCACGTGTATTATTGTTGATTGCAAACTTTGCTCTTGTGTTTTGCGAAGGAAGAAATACTAGTCTCAGGGTTGGGTAAGGCTTGCTTTAATTACACTGGCTTAGTCCATGGTTAATTATAGGACTAAGTCTATGGTTAAAAAATATCACTTTTGGAAATTCTGTATACCATACTTCTATTTGAGAGAGTCATGGAGGCTCTAAAATATCCTCAAATAAAGAAACCAATCAAAATTCTTAAATGCTGAATATTGTCAAAACTTATCTGTTTACTAAAGCTACTTTTTTCGGTTATACCTATCAATATCCTGTGGGTTTACTGCTCGTCAAACATGATAAGCGCACTTGAGGGAATTCTGATCAGGTAGAGAGCTGTAGCCATGGTCCTGATTATAGAGATGCGTATTTGAACCCTCGTTCTGTACTTCTGGGCTCTGTGACTCCGGCAGAGCTCTGAGTATGGCTGTCTCCAGTCCCCATAAATTTGGGTAAGAAACAGCCCTGGCCAGGAGCTCAGTTGTCCCGCTACAGCAAGGTTGCAGATTTGATCCCCCGTCAGGGCACATGCAAGAATCAAACATGAATGCATAAATAAATGGAACAACAAGTCTCTCCTTCCCTCTCCCCTCCCCTCTCTCTCATCAATAAAAACAAGTCAGCTAGGTGAAAAACATTTTCTGTGTTCATAATCAGTGCCATGCAGAGCAGTGTGGAACCTGAGGCAAGAGGAAAAATAAATCACAGTCATCTTGTCTTCATTCAAAAGGAAATTCCTCACCGGCCTCACCCTCTTCCTGGCCCTGCTCATAATGCCATGAACATGTATCTATCACACTCTCATAATTTATAACAATAATTTATTTCTATATGTCTCCACAGATAGAGCTGCAACTCCTGGTAGGTCACGACCATGCCATATTAGCCTTCCCATCCATGACACCTAGCTCAGGACTGGCATACAGTCATTTTCAGTAAATGTGACTGGGGTGTGCTTCCTCCGAAGATGCGCTCCTTCAGCTCCTTCCTGTTCCCAATTAAAGTGCATCATCAGAGAGGCATGTACTGTAAAATGGTATCACCCTCACGTCCCCCTCAATTCTTAGCCCTGTATTTAATTTTTCATCATAGCACTTATGATCTGACCTCTCTCTGTTTGTTTTTTATTGTGTGTCTTCCTCAACTTAAACCTTGGTTGAGAATAGCCTTTGTCTGTTTTTTAATTTCTACATCCCCAGTGCCTAGCATGGGGCCAGGTACATAATAGATACTCAATAAATATTGACTGAGTAAACACATTATCGAATGACAGAAGGAAGAGATGAGCGTCTTCTTTTTTCTTCATCTACTCTTCTGGCAAATGGGGATAATGCAACGTCTCTCCTCTGCTGACAGCATGGAATACGAATATATACATGGTAGCATTTAATAGTAGGCTCAGCCCACAGCAGTGTTCAGTAAGTGTTTGTTTAAATCTGAATCTAGCTGAATATGAATGGAGAATGGTAATGCACATGAGGGTTTTCTGGGACTAATGATAAGTTCTGTGCCAGAGTTTTCTAATACTGCAAAGAGAATGTTGGATACCATGACGTCTTTTATTGAGTGGTATTATTATAAGCAGAATATTAATAAAGCAACAGTCACACTTCTTTTTTTTACTAGAGTGTATATTCAGAGACAGAGATAATGGTTTTTCCTCTCATGATGCTACATATTGTAGGACAGAATCAAGGGAAAGCCTTGGATGTGAGTCCCAGCATCCAGACTTGAATCCTGGCTGTACCCTTTACTGATTATAGGTGATTTCGGGTAAGTCACTTACCCTCCTTTTGTGCTTTAGCTTTTTTATTCATAGAGGAACATAGTAAATAGCCATATCTCAGATCTGATGTAAGAATCTCATGTGCTCATTTTATAAAACAGTCAATGTCAGTTACAACTGCTCTTTTTATTACTGTTACTACTGCTCTCACCACCATGGCCACCAACCACATCACTGCTGTCAAGTAGCATCTCCTGGGAATTCCTGAGCCAAGCTAGAAGGGAAAAAGAGGCAACCCACAATTTATTTTTCTCATAAACCTTTAGCAGATCTCAAAGTCCAAAGGGAAGCTGGAACCAGTACAAATGCCTTAACTGATTGTATCCACTGATAGAACCCATAAGCTGTTATTGCTGCCAGTAAGCTGTCATTTGGGTCCTTTAACTCTGATCTCCACATCACCTTGTGCTTCTCCTGCTATCTCTGGGAGGTTCCAGTAGGGTCTGACAAATCTTTAGGACAGCATCCCTTAGCCAACAAGAAGGTGGTTGATTTGCATATGAAGAAATGCAAATGATGCAGAATATTGGCCCATTAACGGTCCATTTCTCTGTGTCCTGCCTTATGTTTTTCAGAAAGTAGGCAATTTGGCATAAATCAGTCTTTCCTATTCAGCCAAGATTATGTCAAAACAAAGTCTAGAGGTGTGACCTCAGAGCTCCTTGGAAGGGGGAGTCAGAAAGAGGATGGGGCCCTGGCCACAAAGCAGAACCCAGCAGCTGTTCTCAAAAGTGAATTGTGATTTTTTAAAGGTTATCTAAAGATTACTGTGCTAAAAATGTGTATTTGTTTCTGCTCTGTCTTCCTGAGGACTTGAAAAGAGCTAGCAGCTCTCCTTGGGTGCTCTTCCCTGCCCACTTCTACTCCCTTCCTTTTACTGTTCTTTCGTTGCTTTGTGAAGGGGTCACAGCACACTCTGTGTGTGTGTGTGTGACTCCGTAAGCACTCAAAAGAAAAGATAGCCTCCTGAAAATATAATTACTGGGAGCATATCTCCTAGAAAGAAGCTGAGATAACAGACTTCATTAAAACTGCGCTTTAATGGAATTGAAGGGAACTCTATCATTAAGATGTGTTTGCAGAAGGTAGGTAGAAAGTGATTTTAATTACCGAATGGTTCTAAATATACCCATCGACTTGTCCACAACCAAGTAATGAAGATCTGTAGTTCCAGAAGAAACTGTGTGTATAATACCCTGGAAGGGTTACTAGAGATATCCAAACTGACCAAGTTTGGCAAGGTCTCTTCTTAATTAACAGAAGAAGAGACAAACCTAGAATTTTTTATTTGTATAGTGGAATAAAATATTTTGCTAAGTTCACCATGTTCCCTTTCAGGCAGGAGTGAAGTGTTCATGTTCCCTCTCCTCAGAGTAGATTTTCTGCATCCTGTATGCGAAACTGTAAGAATACGCAATGTTCACATTTGGGGTTTCATAATCAGATTTTGAAACTTGAGGCACGAGTATGCCTCCAAAAAGTCTTGGGGATTTTGCTTTCCAAGTGTCCTGTTTTCAGGAAATTGGAAATTTCCTGGAAAATCAGAAAGCAGGCCCAGGAGGTAGGAAATCTTATTGTGAAGCTGCTGTATGTGGTATGGTTGGGGTAGTAGGTTGGAATGGCTGCAGGAGGTGCCCAGGCAGATGTGGGCAGCTTCAGAGTGTGCCCACCCCTTCACGGTCTGCAGTGCGGAGTGTTTGCCTGTGTGGCCCACAGTGATACCTAAGACGTGGCCTAAGAGCTCACAGCTGGAGATGCTTCATGGATGGGACAAGGAAGATGAAGGTGGGCATCAGGTAGAAACATGCATGTCTCAGCAGATGGATGGCCATGGCATGCCACTAGTTCATTAAACCTCCCTTTAAAAAAGAGTTCATCACATGAATGTGTGACAATTGTCATCCTTGTTTGGGAAACCATGAAAGATGGTTAGGTAGATTAAAATGGTAGAACCTTGAACGCTTGGTACCAGATTTTCACTTGATACATTTGGAAACTAAAAATGATTGAAGTTTTCCTGGAAGGTGATTGACAAGACAAAAATTGTTTACATTGGGAGAATGCAAAAAGTATTAGGAGGAACAAAGACATTTAGATTTTTAAGGGTAAGGACTTGGTCTTATTCCTTGTGAACCGCAGCGCCTACCAGCACAGAGTTCAGCATGTAATCAGTGCTCAGGAAGTGCCTGTTGAATGACAAAAAAACAATTCTATTTCTTTTGTGTTCTCACTGAATGCAAATGGATCCCAGTAATTTAAGGTAGCTATGAAGAAGTTGGTTTTCTTTTCCGACGGGAAAGTATTACCCTGTGAAATAGAAACTGAGGAAAAATGTGCTGCATCTTGAAAGGTCTCTGCGGCTTAAATTTATTCTAGCCTAAACATCAGACGTCGTTTTGCTCACCTTCAACACTAAGATGTGTATGGCTTCGTCAACTCCCCTATGCAGGGGAAGAATGCTAAAAACAATTAGCCAGGAAAAAATGCAGAGGAAACTTAAATGCCTATTGCTAAGTGGACGGAATCAGTCTAGTTACACTGTGGGAATTCCAATCATATGCCATTATGGAAAAGGCAAATCTATAGCGATAGCAGAATAAAAATATGTGGCCGGGAGGAGGAAGAGGGTTAAATATGTGGAACACAGAGGATTTTTAGGGCAGCGGAGCTATTCTCTATGTTACTGCAGTGGTGGAGCCATGGCACTACACGTTTGTCAGAGCCCAGAGAACTGGACAACAACACGGAGGGTGAACTCTAGTGTAGACTATGGACTCCCTTTAGTGAAGTGCCTATTGTTTTGTTCATTGTCAGTGTATTGCGCTCCAGCAACACATTACTATCGGGGGGAACTTTGTGGGGTATAGGGCAGAGAGGGTATGGAGAATTCTGTGCTTTCCACTCAATTTTTTTCCTAAACCTAAACTGCTCTAAAAAATAGCCTATCATTTATTTTTTAATTTAATTTTTGTGTTTGATTCTTTAGAGAGAGGGGAAGGGAGGGAGAAAGAGGGGGTGACAAACATCGATTGGTAGCCTTCTGTCCTTGCCCTGAAGGGAATCGAACCAGTGACCTTTCGGGTTACAGAACAACACCCAACCAACTGAACCGCCCTGGCCAGGGTTATCATTTATTTTTTAAAAACGATAGATCACCAAGACAGATAGGGATGAGTATGCCCTTAATTGGGGGGACCATTTTATTTACTAAACTGTTCATGAGAACTGATACACCTCTCTTTCTTTACTAGTTAGAAAGAACCAGGAGGAAATGAGAAAAGAACCGTTGTTCTCTGTCAGATAAAAAATAAAAGTAAATTGTAGCAGTCAATTCCTTTCTTCATACTCCAAGCTGGAAGATACAGGAGAAAAAAAGATGCTTCTTTGACTTTTCTCCATGGCAATTGATGGCTTCTGTTCTTGGCAGTTAAAAGCAACAGACATGTGAGTAGGCATATGGAAATCAAAGGGCAGAATGTGGCTGAGTCCAGTCATCATTCAACATTTGCAGGGGACAAGATCCAAAAGGAAATGGCAAGGCCCATTCCCATATCTTTCATTGTGTCCCCTACTCAAGAAATTCCTTGGGGTGTGCCCCAGGTTATCCTCATTTGGGGCACACCTTGGTCCTCTTGGTGCTGCCCAGTCTGCATTATGATGCCAAATGGTAGTCCCAGTTCGTATTTCATTCTTATCCAGCTATTAGAGCAGACCTGGCCTTCTGCTGAATTTTCCTTAACTTTGTTAGAAATTGAGCAGATGGATTTGAATTCCTAATTTTCTTCAAACACGTGCCAAGCACTTGTTCCTTTGTTCCTTATTTTCCACTTGACCAACTCCGTGTGGCTCTGCATTTTTCTTTTTAAAGACATCTATCTCACTGATTAGTCTTGTCTCTCTGTGTTCTAGGCTAAGCTCTCTAGAATCTGCTCCCTTTCTGCTTTGATGCATTGTCTTCCTAGTTTCAAACACCTAGTATGTGTAGGTGCACAAACAAATATTTCCCCTGGAATAACTAAAAATCATGTTAAAATGCAAAAATACAGTTCATGCCTCTTGTGGCTACTTAAGAAAAGACATATTTATCTAGTGTTTCATTGAGTACTAACTATGAACCAGTTAAATTGCAAAGTGTTTAGGATAAATTATCTTAATTTAATCTCATTGAATTCCCCCGTGAAAGAGGCTAGTGGTCCCATTTTTACAGAACAGAGAATTGCAACTACAGAAGTGCACTTGCCCAAGGCCAGTTAGTGAGCAGTAGAGCCGAGAGGCAAATTCAAAATTTTTATTCTATAGTCTACTTTTCATTAAAAGAGCATTGATTTTGTAATCTGAAGGGTTTGGGTTTGAGTTCTTACTTTTGGGGAGTGGGGATATGGAGGACAGGAACTTAAGTTGCTTAAAACTTTGTTTCTATACTTGTAAACGGGGGATGATATTAATTTACTTTTAATGTTGTTCTGAGGATTAAGAAATAATGAAGGTAAATTCCTTGCATGAGGCCAGAGGCCTGGTATTCAGTAATTTCTGGTGCATCAATTATTTTTTATATTAAAGCCATTATTTTTATTGGCAATGTAATTCATCTAGGGGCAGAAAAGTAAACTGTACTAAGCTGAGAGATGTGTTACATAATGTTACTAGATCTGTGCCCTTTCCTAAGCCACACGAGCCTTGTGACTGTAACCAGCTCTTAAACTGTTGTCAATGTAGTCCTGGCTGACATCTGCAATCCCATTTCCCAGCCCTGTAGTCGAAATGTCATTTGGAGGCATGATTGCCTCGCTGCCTTTTCTTAGAGGCCCTGTTTTTGTGGTCAGCAGCTTCGTATACAATTTAATGGCAGACTTTCTTCTTCCATCAGCTCACCTACCTGAAACCTTCCTCCTGGACTGAAGCGATCTATTTTCCATCCTTAGTGAGGCTCTTTCTGGATTAAAGGTCAGCCATCCACATCCACAGCTTCACTCTCCTTCCGCCGCTGTCTGTGCAAATAGCAGAATTACACTGACTTGTTTTGCTGGCTTCCTCCTGCCTCTCTCGCCACCAGGCAGATATTAAAGCCTTACCTTGGCTGGGTGCTTGCTAGCCTTCCCCACTGGTTTTAAGAGTTGAAATTGCAGACTCAAAATTAGCTAAATGAAACAGAGTACTACGAATGCACAACACAAGCAAGGAACAAGTGACCTTCACTCTGTAACAAATGACATATATGGTATTTTAAATTAAGCACATCTTGAAATTCCTTTTTCTCAAGGTAATGTAGAGTTTCTTTCCTTTCCTTTTTTTTTTTCTTTTCCTTTTCTTTCTTCTTCTTTTCTTTAATCATCCATTTTCAATCTTGGAAAGTCTGCTTTGTTTTCAGGAAGGAGAATCCAAATCAGGTTGTACAACTTAATAGTGGGAGGGGTGGGTGGGGATGCTGGTAGTCCCCTATCTCATGGTACTTTATTATGTCAAGTTAATATAAATGGAACAAATATCTAACTGCATGTGATGTGCATGAAACTGGGTGTAAATTAGCCAAACAGTAAAGGTCCTGGAAGCTGCAGGTGGGGGAGCAATGTAGAATGTTAAAAAGAAAACATCAAGATGCTACACTTGAGCCAGGTAGGGGGCCAACTCCTAGTTCCCATACAACCAGGAAGCTCTACTTCCTACTGAAGAGCTAGCTAGTGAAGGTGCTCTCCCAAGCAAGCTCTGTGGCCTAACAGGGTAGCTAGGTAGAGAATGTCTAGAGAGGGGGATGAAACAGAAAGATACTTTGCAAATGGTATTGATGGAAAGCAGTATTCTTAGTCGTGGAATTGACTTGTGTTGATTTAAAACCTCAACTGTGATCACTTGCAATCACAGAGAAGTAGTTTTATAATGAGCAATCCCAACTCTGATACAATGAAGCAGCACCCTAGTGTGCCCTGTGATGGGAGAAGAGAGAGGGAGCACAGAAGACATCAGGCACCCAGACTTGACCAGGCAGGTGTCATTCTCAAGGACAGGGTTCCACAAAATCTTACTAAGATGGAATTAGAAGTTGCCACCAGAATTTTATGTATGAAAGTTGAATTTTGCTATACATTAGCTATATTTAAGCTAACTCAATATCATGAACTGCAAATACTCCTCAGTGTTTTATGATCGATGGCTATTTGGACCAGTTGGTCCAACCTGACTGTTGCAGTCAAGGGCCCACTGGGTCAATGCCACACACACGGAAACGATCATGGAATGGACCTTCTGTTTCCTCTATGCACTATTGCACTAGCATTGTGAAGAATAGGAAACACAAAATCCCTTCCCTGAAAGTGCTTACAGTCTAGGGGAAAGGCAGGATCCGTTAAGGTGTTACAAAGACACAAAATTATTTTCATTTTCCATATTTTATTATCAAAGCATACATGTGCATGGTAGAAGCATGACAAAAATCAAAATGACAGAGCAGACAATAATTTGAAAATACAGTGCCCTGACCTGCCACTCCCCACTTCCAGCCTATTGCCCCCCTCTTTCAACTGCTTCTGCTCCGCCATCTCCTAGTCAGGGTCACAGCACTAAAATATATGGGTAAACTACTTTATTGTAAACATTTTACATTATCTCTTGTTCCCCATGGCAATAGAATTCAGCTCATGTCCCCTTTCTTTTATCTAAATTTATAACTGTAGTATTGTGTTTATTTTTTTCTACTAATTACTTTTATAACTAATTAAATCTATATTTATCCATTCCATCAACTGTGGATAGAATTTTCTTTTTTCTTTCATCCTTTCCTGCAAGCCCCTTCCTCCCCTGCCCAGCTCCACCATCAGAGCCTGATCTTTCACAGTGTGAGGGCTGATAAGTTTCACTTTTTATTCTGTAGGGAGACTTAAGTCTCCCATGCATTATATGAAAATTACTTAAGCATCAGTATAAAGTTCCTAACAATGAAATGCAGTAGGCATAGTCCAGGTTATTCCAGTGACTTCACCAGTCCCAAGACCTGGGGCCCCAGCAAAGAAAAACTGGAAGAACAATTCACAGAGGCTGCAGGACAGGAGCTGGGCCTTGAGAAGTGCAGAAGACTCTGATGGGCAGAGAGGGGCCGAAAGTGAGAAGGGACAAGAAAGCAGAATATGCAAACTGAGTCTGATGCAGTCAGGAGATAGACAAGTGACGAGGCTATCCGAAGACAATTATTTCTTGGAGCAAGATGGTGGACAAAGTTGGAAAGGTGGTGTAGAGCCAGATGGTTGGCTATGAGCCTCAGGCTGTCTGCTTCCCAAACATTGTAGCCTATACTTTTCCTTCCTCCTGATCCTGCTCTCTCTCTCTCTGCATCCTCTTTCAATCTGGTGCAAACCCACACAGCTCTATTAAAATTGCTAACAAAGACCACCAGAAACTCATCTAATAGTTGCATCCCAATCCACACCCTCCTTTACTCTCTTTATGGATAACACAGGACTGGCCATCATCTGCTTCCTGATATTTCTCATCACTTTAACCTGTGGCATTGAATTTTTCACGTTCTTCCCCTGTTCCTCTTAATATTCCTGTGTTGTCTCTTTTGGTGGGTTTTCTCTGAGGCTCTGATTTCTGCACCTGACTTGTCTCTCTGTATCAGCCATTCTGTTCACCTCCATCTCCCTGTGCTCTGACTCTTGAGACCCCAGCTTGGACCTCCTGTTCCAGATCTAGTTCACATCTCAATCTGAATGATCAGTCAAAACTTTCACTCAGCACTGCAAAACGTGTCATATTCTCTTCTACACCAGCTCCTCTGCCTGTTTTGTCTTCCTAGTTCTGTCCTTATGCTTTAAATCAGCTGATACACACTCTCAGGATAGCTCCTGATTGCAGCCCCTGACTAGCCACCATATCCCATCAGTCACTGGGTTCTATTGATTTCCTACCCATGTCATTTCCTAGCATTTCACCCTACCTTTACATTCTCAGGGTTGCCACCCTGATCCGGCCTTCTTTTTGTTTTATCTGTATTTAGGCAGATTTCTCCTAGATGTCTTCTCATCTCTCCCCATTTCAATCAGTCCTTCACAACAATACCAGACTAGGATGGGGTGGGGAGGGGGATCAGATTGCCCTTTGTTCACAGCCTTCAGCGGCTTCACATCGTTGGCAGAAGACAGGCTAGCGCTGTCATCTGGCTTGGCCATTCAAAGTCATCCTCATCCACCTTGCAGTGCTGTCTTGCACTGTTTCTTCTCCTGCAACCTGTGGTTGAGCAGTTAATAGAGTTATCCGTTTTTCCCTAACCTGACTTTCTTCACTCCTCTACCTGATTCCTGATTTGAACTTTTGACATCGTCCACTCAAAATCCAGTCCAACTGCTCCCTATACCCTAAAGCCTTTCCTGTGTATCACCACGTCCCCCCTGCCACCGCACTTTCCCCCTGCTGGGGTAATGTGAATTGTTTCTATTTTCTCCATGGCATGTACAGCATTGTGCTTAAACTACTGAAATCTTATGCAGGGATAAGACAGTAGCTTGATTTTATATCATCTTCCCCCTTCTCTCATTGCCAGCAGAAGTTCGTTACTTACCATAATCAGACAGTAGGTATTTTAGTGACAAAACGTGCCGTTTGAGGTCAGAAGACTTAGTGAGAACATGGCTGCTATGGACCACTTTATCTTAAGCAAGTCACCGAACCTCTTGAGCCCCTGTAAAATGGAGGTAATATTTGTATCTCAGATTCTCTGAGAACCAATGAGTTAAATATCTACGCAAAAACTTTGCAAACTGCAAACTTTCCATGTTTCTCTTTGTTTTCAGAGAGTTAGTAGTTATATTCTTCTCCAACACACTTTCCACCAGCTGTAGTACTATGAGATGGATGTTACTAACTGTGTTTTACGGAGAGGACAACTATGAGAAAGGGAAGGATTGAGGTACATTTATCAAAATAGATATCCTCTCTCTTGAAAGAATTCATACCCCCAAAGAAGGAAGACTGTTTACCCTGAAACTTTTGGTCAAGCACACTAAAGTACTTAGAATCACTGAGGCAGATCCAGAAAATGCCACTGCCACAGTGTTCCTGTCAAACCCAGGCAGACTGCTGCCCCATTTAACTCAGAAGGTGAGACAGGTCTTTTCAGGGACTAGGGTGTGTAAGGTCTAGAGAAGGCTTTCAGGCTAGAAAACCCCCTGACCACCAGAGGGCGCTCTAAGCAGGGACAGTGACCCATATAATGAAAAGACATGGAAAGAGACTTTGGAAACTTAGGTTTGCATTTCTGCTTAATTTTCCACTTTAGCCAATGTACCTATCATTTTAGAACACGAAAATGGATAATAACTGTTTTGCATGCTAGTTAAGATTAAATGAGATCGTGAAAGGAAGAGAGCACGCAGATCTAATACCAGTGCGGTGTTCTTCTCAATTTCCTCTTTCTCTTCCTTTTTCCCATCTTCCCACCATTTTACCTCAGCCCTGCGCTTACTCTCTGGGCCTAGATCAAGAGAGGATTCCTACAAGGTGATTGTTGATTAGAGCAGGATGATGTCCCTTGACCTGCCTAAGGGTCTCCCAAATCTTCAGGGGCTGTCATTCTAAATATAGCTTTTGGATGCACAAGGAAATGAAACCAGTCAGCAGCTCCTAGTGGCTTCACAAAAGCAGATGCTGGCAGGGAGCCTACAGTTAGAGAGCGTGGAGACAAGAATAGTACTCAAGGCTAGTTCAGGGCTCTCTCTGCCAGTTTCTGCTGCCACTGCACATGTGGGCACAATTGGGGATTAACTCTTCCCTTCTTTCTGCAGTACAGCTACAGTCATTATTAAATATTAGCTGAAATTCAGTCCCTTCTAGGAAAATTATTTTTCTATACTTAATAAAATAGCATATTAAATCTATTGCACGTGTGACACCTTTGCCTACCATCCCTGAATTAGAAATATTGATCGCAGGCTTTTCGAGTTGACTACCAGGCTGACCTTGTATATCCACTCAAGTAGATTCTGTATAAATCACCACCAAATGGAGACTTGGGCCTTTTGAAAAAGCACAGACTCTATTTTAGTAGACACTTGTTCACTTATTCTTCAGGTTCCTTTTAGGCATGATTACTGCCTTGCCCTGCTTTCTCCAACCACTTAGTTTTATACTAGCTGATTGCACAAACCTAAGATATCAGATTTCATTTGATCTGTTTCAGTGCCTAATTCGTTCCTCTGCCCTTGACATAAAAGGGGAAGTATCTGTTTCCTCATCCCCATGGCTCCGGGCAGTTGATATGGGTCATTGGCTTTCTATATCTGTGTCTAGTTTGGGCATCTCAGAATAATACTTTCTTTTTGGGTGGGGAGGCAATGAGAATAGAACCAGAATATTAGGAAAGAGAAATTCCTCCATGAATCTTATGAAAAAGTATGAACCAAAACCACATACACAAAAGATCCTTGAATGTTCTTTCCTTCATTGAGCAAAGTGTAAGTTTGGTCCAGACATTAGCTGCATCCTCATACAGAAAGTTAGGGAGCATGGAATAGTGCTGAGACAGAGACAGCCTGGAGGACAGGCTATGGTTGAACAGGCAACTGCCATGGGCTGGAAGTGAGGACCAGAAGCAGGATTTGTGAAGAGCATTCATGATGTAAAACTTTGACCATTTAATGAGCATTCAGTGCATTTCAGGCCCTGTGTTAAATTAAATGTTCCTTTGTATCATTCTCTCAAAACCACCCGGTGAGGTAGGCACTATCCCTACTACACAGGTGAGAACCTTGTAATTCAGAGAGACTGTTACCTGACCGAGGACATCCAGCAACAAATTCAAGGTTCCTCAAAGTCATAGCATAGATAGTTTCGATCAGGTCAAAATATAAGGAAGTATATTTTACTCCATTGTAACTCCTTAGAAGTAGAATCAGTCAGTGGTTTTGATTGAGCGCACACTTCCCAAGAAGATGCCCTAGTCCATGCCTGAGCTCAGCTCTGGATACCTCAAGAAAGGCTTCTTTTACCCCTTAAAATTAGTGTGAGGGCAATGCCCTCTACCCCCTACCACATGGTCCATCTCACCTTGGTCTTTAGCCTTTTCCACGCCGCATTGTAATTGCCTGTTTGACAGTCCATTTAGATTGTGAATGACCTGAATGTGGGGTGAGAACTGGGTCCACTTCATCTCTCTATTCCAACTTTGGGCTCAAGGCCTATAATATGGTAGCTGCTCAGTAAATGTTTGGTGGATGAAAACTAATGACTTAGAAAGCCAGCCAGCTAAATCTTTTGAAAAGGAATTCCAGATTATTTAAGGACAGACGGGGCCAACTGGAATTTAGCACAGAATATTAGGAAACAGAAATCTCTCCTTGACATTTATGGAACCATTAGCATATAGACCTACAGATGCTCATACAGAAAAGACCATTGAGTTTTTAGTGGGCTTTTACAGAAATGTGTGAACACCAGGTTCACATTGTGTCATTTCATTACCTGATACCTTCTCTAAGGGAATGTTGGTATGTGGCACCAATCAGTAGGCATTGCATGCCAGGCCCGTGGGAGATACCAGGAAGTATAAGAGATGTGCTAGAATGTTGTCTCAGTCCATTCAGGCTGCTAGAGCCAAATACCATAGACTAGATGGCTTATAAACAACAGAAAGTTCTTGCTCACAATTCTGGAGGCTGGAAGTCCAAGATCCGAGTGCCAGCATGGTCAGTTCCTGCATCTGGGTTACAGACCACCAACCTCTCCTTATATCCTCAAGTGGCAGAAGAGGCAAGAGATCTTTCTGGGGCCTCTTTTATGACCTAATCACTTTCTGAAAGCCCCACCTCCTAATACCATCACTTTGGGAATCAGGAATTCCACCTGTGAATTTTGGAGGGACACAAACATTGACACCACAGCAGATGTATTTTTCAAAGCAAGGTCTCAAAATGACTGAAATCATTCATGTCAGTCAGAAAGGAACCTGAACAAAAAAAGTCCTTTTACGGCTTTATACAACTGTTCTGGGATTGAGGTTTTAAGTATCAACATCAACTTCGCCTGATCCTGAAGAGAGACTCGTGTGGAGGTTTCAGTTCAGTGATTTGTCATTTGAGTATCTGCATCCTGTCTGTCACCTTGTTTTAGAAATAGACATGGGAGTCTCAGGGAATGGATTATCAAGAAATCATTTATGATGATGGAGTGTGACTTTATTCTCATTATCATTTTTTCCAGATGCCTGCTACTGTGCTATGCAAACAGAAGCAGACACTATTCTACCGTTTGGCACACAATCTAGACATACATCTATTTTCAGAGGATTGGGCTTGGAATGTTTCGTTACCATGAAGGGTTTCAGGGTTTGAAATGATTTGTTAGGGTGAGGTGTTTAGGACTAAGAGGCTACAGGAAGAACCTCTCATTTTCCATAATGGTCTTGAAGTAGAGTATACACAGTGTGTGCATAGACGTGCAACAGGTAAAATAAAGAATGTTCAGTGTTAACCGTGTTGGCCGAGTCGTGTTCTGTCTTTTTACTCTCTTCACAAATGTGGATTGATGAGAGAAGAAGACTTTGGCTTATGGAGGAGTCTGCCCAAATCATCCACTTCTACCTTCTGGTTCCATAGCTGGATTTGCAGACATCTTAAAGGATTCTTGCGAAAGTCTCCACTATTCCATGCATTTATACTCTTGACCAAACTATACTGCAAGTTCTGCAAGGGTGGCAATTTATCTTGGGCTGCTTATACTCGTATATTTTCCCCACAGCGCCTATTATAACATTCAGAGTACAGAGAGGAGCTAAGTAAATTTGGAGACTAAATGACAAGATATTTGGAAACATATTTTTTAGTGGAGACACAATGTCAATACAACCTTTGTTTTTCAACGTGAAACAGACAGAAATTTAGCTATTGTTTCTCCTGGTGCTCTGGTTTAGAGTAATTTATTTTGCCCTGCACTGTCCTTCCATCCATTCCCTTCCCTTCCAGTTCTTTCCTTTTCTCTTGCTTTCCTTTCCCTTGACTTTGCTTGCCGTCCATTTCTGTTTTCCTATCCTTTTCTTGCCTTTTTAAGAAAGCATATTTGAATCGATCCTGAAAGACTTCTTAGGTCTTAATAGAACACGCTGCAGTGAACAGACACAGGTTCCCCATGGTTTGCCTCTCAACTGTGGAGTCTCAGTTTTATTTGTAAAATGAGACTATGATCTGTCTTACAGAGTTGGTTGCAAAGATTAGAGATTTAAAAAGTGTCTGCAATTATTAAAACTGCCATCAAAGGAACTCAATATATGGTATGAGTTATGTCATTGCTAAAAAAATTGCAATGATTATTTATAACCCATTTTTGTTACTAAGATGACTACTATGTTAGTCATTCTATCAAACTCTTAGAAAATAGGGTACCACAAAAGCTCCAATTCCAATTCCAGGATGTCTTCCATACCATGTTGCAGCTGAGAGGAACAGACCTATACAGGCTAGAGCATACTATACATTTTGGTATGCAAGTGGCTCAGACTACAATCGTCTATTTTCCCACAACGTTACACATTAAGTAGTTTAAAAAAATTTATGTTTGATAAACCTATTTCTTTTTGTTTTTAAAGGAATGTTTGGAAAGCACAACATTTAAATGCTCAATATTGAGTATATGTGGGTGGATCTAGTGACTCTGAAATATTAGCTGGAGCTTTAACCTACAGCTAGTAACAAACAATTGGTGCAGAACAGAGGCCTTTCTAATTGACACGCTTTAGCCTGTGAAGGGTGAATATGTCAATGAAAGTGCTGAGCATGATAATTCAGAATAAGAACAACAAATTTCTCAAGCCTCATTTTCTTGATTACCAGTTTTCAGATTGATGCGACTTTGACACAGGATATTTCTACTTGGTGCACATCTCAAAATATCTTGTACTAATATAGACTTTCATTCAGATTTTTGAAAGATTTATTCACCAGAAGGAAGTGTTCTGTAAGAGAAGGGTATGGAAGTCAGCAATAGGCAGGCCTAAGTTTGAAATGTGGTGACACTATTACTACCAATGTGATCTTATGTATAATAAAAACATTAATAAATATCTGGTTTTGTTCACTCATTCCGACCCAGAACTCCTAAAACCCTTGAAATGTACTGTATTTTCTATGCTAATGAGATAACTCATTGGAGGGGAGGGAAAGGCCTTAGGTGGTCAAGTGATTAAAGCTTTCATCCCTACCCTGTGACTTCCTGGGATGAGAGAGGACCTGGAGATTGAGTTCAGTTACCAATGACTTAATAAATTATGTCCACAAAATAAAACCTCCATAAAATCTAAACACATGGGTTCACAGAGCTGCTGGGCTGGTGAACACATTGATGTACGAGTATGAGGAATGTGGTGTGCCTGGGCAGGGCATGGCAGTTCTGTGATAACCCCTTCCCTTCCCCCAACACCTTGTCCAATGCACTCTTCCATCTGGCTGTCTCTGAGTATGTCTCTAGAACCTGTCCAAAGTATTTTCTCACTGCAAAGGCTACAAAATAAGAGATACTCTCTAAGACAGAGTGCCCAGAGCAGGGTGACTAGGTTGAAAAAGGGGTGAAGGAGAGGGAAGAATCAAAGACCTGCACTGTTTCACTAAGAGAATAGGTGTTTGGTAACTTTGTTGATTTATTTAATGGGCTGTCATGTGCAAGGAGAGATAAGCTAATTCTGGTCAGTCTAGAAAACAGTATTAGAACCAATGGGTTTATAACACTGAGAGGTAAAAATTCAGTCCCAGTTAGGACTTTTCTGATAAATAGGTGAGTTCAGAAGTTCAATGGGCCACATCACAGAAAAGAGGGCTCCTCATGTCTGAAAATTTCAAGCAGAGGCAGCATGACACAGTGAAAAAGAGGCTAAACAAAGTCTTCTTCAATTCCCACTCCATAAATCCTCTAAATTATTTTAAAAATATTGAACCACAATAAAACCCAAGAAAGACATACATAATTCAGTTAACTTTGACAAATCAAATTTATTTACGTGTCTCTGCTCTATTAGACCCCTTTCCAAAGAGGAGGATTCTGATACACTGGGGGTTGGATGCCCACTCAAGATATGGGCATCTTCAGGTTTCCTGAATGACCTCTTTCTTGAACTACCCACTACCTCTAATTCACCAAATCACTGTCATCAATAGCACCTGACAGTGAGTGATCATACCTAAAAACCTCGCTGTGAAATGTATGTTCTTTTCTTATCTAATGCTGTTTTCAGTGTAATCTTGTCTTGTCATTTAGACTTTAAGAAGATGGGGGCAGGACAAGTTGTTGAGGCAGCCACTGATAGTTGCCTAGCCAGTATCCATTTCTCCCTTATCCTTGCTACTGAATCCAGAATTTTATGCCCAGCTCTAGGAAAGAGAATCATTTTTCCAGGCCCCCTTGCAACAAGGGGCAGTCATATGATATTGCTAATGAGATTTAACTTGAAGTCAGCTAGGGCTCTTTAAAGTCCATGCTTGCTTTGAACATGGATTCATGATTGGAGCTAATACAGCTATCTTGAGATTGTAAGAGGAATGACTTTGGAAACATTAACCCTGACTTTGATGAGCCATTGAACAAACATCAGCTGCCTTCCTCTGGATTCTGTGCTACATAAAAATGAGAAACACCTTATTTGTTTAAATCACTACATTTGTGTTTCCTGCTACTTGCAATTAAAAGTATTCCTAATTGATCATTTTCTCATGGCCTTTATGCAGCAGTCAACAAATACTAATAGAGCTTTGACTGTGTGCGGTTTGAAGTACTGGACAGAAAAGCAGGTGAGGTGTGGGCCCTTCTCTCGGAGGGATCTCGGCTTGAGTCTTAACATCTAAAAGAAATCAGGCAGCAGCCTAAGAAGAGAAAGTAAATACTCTGTTTCTTTCCACCCATTTTCCTGGGGACTAGAACTGTGCGGTGATCTACCAGGATGATTGGAGGACCGCTGTGTCAGGAAGCGTGGCCTGGGATAACTTAGCACCTGACTTCTGCTCGCATCATGTGCTTCTCTGAGGGTTCTGGGGCTAAGATTTTGGTGGCATCTGCATTTGACGATTTAGCTGTTGAAAGAGAAGAGGTGTGGGTAGTGTTTGCATCAATTTGATGGGAATGTTAAATAGCATGAATTTTCTGCGTACTTTTTTTAGCTTTATTTATTTAAAAGGTACATTATCACTGTAAACTGTGAATTAGGTATTTAGGCATGTCTATTGAAAAACCAGGTAAGTGCTCTTTGTAAGATATGTTTTTGAAGTGACAATCTATTCCCAAATACCTTTATGACCATCTATTAATACACATATTCTTTTCAAAAATTATATGTAACCTATGTGTCATATATAATTTTGTTGGGATTTTGTGTGATCAACATCTTTTTTCTACTTCTCTGACTTATTTTAATTTTACTGTAATTAGGAAGAATTATTTATATGCTCCAAAAAGGATGAATGTAAGGAATTATGTACCAAGTCATGACAAATGAATTGATATGGAAACAGCAGAACCATGTTTGATGTGTTTATATAAATAGATCTGTATAATTATCATTAAGCATCATAAGCAGATACTGCTAAAAAGAACAGTTCTATTTATCAAATTGAAGTTGGATTTTGTTCCAATATACAACACAATAAGTCAGATCATGTATTCTAAGGAGAATGAGATAGTGGTGACATGAAAGCCATTATATTTAGTATATCTACGTATTATGTATCTGGGCATTAATTCCTATCTATTAAGCAGAAAATGTTACATATCCAAAGCTTTGGTATGAGTTACCTGAAAGTGTTGATACCTCATTTCTGAGATCCTGAAAAGGGAGTGAAGACTGTAAACTCATTTATCCTTTTTACGTGATAGATTCCAGAATCTTCTACGGAGTAATTCTTTTCCCTAAATGAAGATATTTGATTCTTGACTCCATAAAGCCGCCATAAGAAGATTACATAATCATATATTTTCATGTTTGAAGTCCAATCTTTTAATTTGAAAAGATGAAGAAACAGAGGCTTTATTCAATTATTTTTTCAACAGTTGCTCTTACTTGAGGTGCAAAGCTGATTAAGTGATGGGTCCTGCATGACCAGTCTTTAGTGCTGGGGAGTGGTTCTGGTGCCAGGACACAGGCCAACGTGGTTCATGGGACACAACAGAGGAAAGTGGACCATGTTCCGATTGAAAGTGTCCATTGCCTGCAAATGCAGCACAAAGGAGTCACTGATGATCTTCATTTGAGTCGATTTATCAGGAGGGAATAGGAACCAGCTCGTGGAGGAGAGAAGGGGAGAGAAAGGGTTAACATTGAATAGGCAGTCACCCCCTTCAAAGGTGAATGGGGTGCTGGGACCAGAATTCAAGTCTCCTGGCTCCCAGATTATTACTAAAGCATACTGACAGTTTAATGAACCCAAAATTCTAAGTTTTAAAAAGAATGAGAATATTTCAGCTAATCTGGAGATAGCTTGTTAGCAAGTGAAAAAATTATTTCAATAATAATAATATTAATAAAGGAGAATCAGAGGGTTCGGGAGACTCTGATAACAAAGCACAAACATGTTACAGTTTTTGGTGAAAGGACCTCAAAATAGTTTCCTCTAGTTTCGGCTCTTTTGAGTCCGCCTCTTCTCTCGCAGCTTCACTGTATCTGTGTCGTGGCAGTTAGATTTGACCTATGAGGGAAGATCTTTGCTTTTCACTTCTGCCAGCTGCAGGGGTTTCTTGCTGGACAAGGGTTTTGCCTCATCCTTTTAAATAGTTGACCAAAGAGATAAGTGCAGGGATTGAAGAAGGGAATCACCTATTCAGAAACCAGAGTAATTCTGAGGGTCCATTGAATGGATTGGCCAGCCTAAGAGTCTGCTTTGAAACTTCCCTATCTTGGCTTCTGTAATTCCAGCCTCAGGACTGAGAAGGGGATGGTGGCTGCAGGGGTAAGACAGTGTTTTCTCTCCTGAGTCCTGAATTTATCTTTCAGGCACACACAGCGCAATCTAAAGAGAAAAAAAGACTTTTTGAAATGTCCTAAGCAGACGACTAAAAATCTCGAACTCTGAGTTCTAATTTTAGCTCTCATTTTATTCATTAATGTTATAGCCAGAAAGAGACTTAGGAATACTCATAGCTGAAGCCCTTCATTGTACCGATGAGCAAGCCGAGGCCCAAGAGAGTACAGCTACTTGCTCAAGGCAATGTAGTTACGTTCTTTTCTCATCAGTCTTGTCTTAGCAGCAGCTGCCTCCGAAAACAAGCTCAAATTCCCTAAGGTCCATTCCACTTAAATGGTAAAATTCTTTTAGACTTACTAAAACCCTTAAAATGTTTAGAGCTAATTTTTCTATGAAGTCAGGACACCTTATAGTCCTTATCTCTCTTTTCACATCACTCTTATTAAGTAAGGGACATGGGTTCCTGGGGACAGTTAATCCTCAGAAGGTATGATAGGGCTCATTCAAGATAAAAAGGAATTGAGAGCAAAAGCTGAAAGTGACTTAGAAACCAAGTCTATACTTAATGGAAGAATGACTTTGCAGAGTAGACCCTGCAGGGATGTGGCTTTAATGTTGGACATCACTGTTATTAATCACACTGTATGTCAGTTATTAAAAGTGATGATCAGTTTGAGTTTATGGAATCTTAAGCCAGTGTATTTCCTCCCGCTTTCAGGTCAAATCAAGTGTAAACAATGCCATATATATTTTTGCTCTTAAATGATTTCACTGTTCTGACTTAATACATCTATTTGCCATCTTGTATTACATAAAGAGACAGATTAAAGGCTGATCTCTAATCCCCATCTCTTTTGTTATGACATAAACCCCTTTTTCTTTTGTCTTCGACTGAACAGGAAACAGGGTCTCCATGAATCATTTAGTCTTCCCCTGAACTTGGCCTGGACAGAGTGGAGGTTTACTTCTCCGAGACAGAGCTTTAGTTTGTTTTCACGTTCCTTTGCTGTGTCTTGATGAATTGTGTGTCTTAAATCTTTCTATTTTTTTTCTATTATATCTTAGCATTTGACCCTAAAAGGTAATATTTTGTTGTCTTTGTTTTATGGTTCCTTTTAACAACTTCCCCGTGGTCTGAAGGGAGGGTGTCATAAGTTTGGAACCCCTGGGAATTGGGACAAGAACATCGCTTGTGATCTTAGGTAGAGAGTAATAGGAAACTTTGCTGTGGATAAAAGGTAAACGTAAAAATAAGAATTCCATAAAATTCACACAGTGCTTTGACAATTGTAGAACTGTAGTGATGTGAGTGGACATTCCACTTGAAGAGATATTGACCAGAAGATATTAGTGGTCGATAATTCTTCATTTTTGACTTAAATTGCAATTTCCTCTAACATAAAAGTCAGAGCAGTAATATATTAAAGGTAGTTTCTGTTGAGAGAACAGTTTTGGTTTTTCCCTACCTCATTCTTCTACCAAAAGGTCATTTCTACCACTAGAGGGAAAACATGTAAATGGCATTCCCTTATTTATTTTCAGTAGTATGTCTATGAGCTTTCCAAAGTATTCATGGAAAGTAAAACATTAGCATGATGAGGTGGGGAGTTTTGGGTTTTTTTTTTTTCCTTTTATAAAGAGTTTTTAAGTGGCAGGGGCTCCCAATTCTGTAGTGTGGCTTTGGGTGGATAATTACTGCAGAATACTGCAGACCTTTTTTTTCCCTGTAGGGTGATTGATTTTAACCTTTCTCTGCCAAACCTTTGTTCTGTGCATGACATTTCAACCCCCACCACTTCCTGTGTTCTATTTTCCTAAAGAAAATTGCATTTTCTATTTCTGGATAAAGCATGGTTGTTTGTGTCAGTGAATTTAACACAACACACCAGTTTTTATTCGTGCAGAGGAAGCACTAATATGGCTCCAGCAGGAACGGGGTCCTGAGTCCATGACCAAGCTTCCCATTGGGCCCGGAAGATAGAGGCCACAATAATCCATTACCAACAAGGCTGCTTAATGGTGATGTAGCACCTTGTTCTCAGAGACCCCCAGGTAGTCTGAAGTCCCATTTCCTGCCTTATACACACTCATCCTGCAAATGATGCATGGACATAGAAGAAAGTGATCGAGTGGCGTAATGAAAAGGGCAGGCATTTTGGAGAGTCTAACACAACTTTCGATCCCTGCTCTGGTTTTTACCATCTCTGGACTATTAAATGTATTTCACATCCTTTCTGAACCTCTGGTTCCTCATCAAAAATGGGGCTAAAGCGATCATTTTTCACTTGCAGGGTTGGTGAGAGAATTAAATAAGATGGTGAACACTAACCTTTTAGCACACTGTGTGTTCCATACGAGGTGTTCAGTAAGCAGCAATTATAATGAAATAGCACCTATAGGTAGGAACATACTGAATTTTGAGGAAGTAAGCACTTCTTATGAGATGTCTTTTGGTAAAAAACATGGTTATGGACCTCTGATCTTTTTGTTCCATACAGCAGATCAGCTGTGGGAAAAGATTAAAGTAAGTCGATTTCACTGCTATTAATGACATTATGCAGTCTTTGAATGAATGCCTACTGGATGCTGTGCGCTGTTGTGCATGCCTGAGTCTAGAAGGAAAAGCAAAGAGCAAAAAGCAAAGTGATGGTAAGGACGGAGCATGGGCTCAGGCGTAGGCAGATGTAGCTTCTCATTTTAGTTCTGCTATTTACTGACTATATGATTTGGGCAGGTTATTTATCTTCTCTGAGCCTAGTTTATAGATCTCTAAAATGTGGATAATAAAACATGCCTTACAAAGCTGTGATAATAAATATAAAGCAGTTGTCATCTGAGATGATATTCAAAATATTTACTAATCAGTATGGGAAGGGAATTAACCAATCAGAAAGAATGGGCTGTAGAAAACTGTAGTAAACTGGTATGTACCAGCATATCAGGGGATTAGAATATGGTAGAGAAGAGCCCGAGTTTTAGTTTGGTGTTTGGGAGATGTATTATTTATATTTCTCATTTTCTGTTTCTTATAATGTTGTGACATCTTAAAAACCTTTCTGGCTGTGGAGAGACTAGCCCTTTGGAGACTGGCCAATTCTTACAGATAGCAAAGGGCTCAGCCAGGAGCATGCCTTTGATAAGCAAACTAACCAATCCAGAAACATACATCCTCTGTCTGACCCATATACTCCAGAAGGCAATATTCCTCTGTGAAAATCACTCCAGAGGCCCACAAAGCTAGGACCATCCTTGTAGTCAATCCTAAAATGTTTACCCTGCTCTGTCTTGTCTTTCCTAAGGAAACCCCAATACCAACTCTGACCTAGACTTTCCCCTGCTCCTGTCTTCTGCCTCCAGACCAAAACCTGGCACTTCCCTCCTGACCCTGTATGGTGTGCAATACCTCCTGTTTCTAGAATCTGTAAGTACAAGAAACTTGCTTTCCATGAAACTCTTTTATGTTTCCTCTTGTGGCTGCACCTGGATGACCATCACATAAAAGGACATAAAACTTGAGCAGACAGAGAGACAAACCTACAGATGATTGCCATATAGTATGAAATATGCTACGATGAAAGTACATTAAAGGACAGAGAGCACAGTATAAGGAGCAACTAAGGAGCAACTATGTCTAACTGCCCAGGGGTAGGGGGTGAGGGATCCAGGATGGTAAAGGAAAGGAGAGAGAATGTTTGAGCCAAGTGTTCAAAGAAGAGTGAGAGAGGTTGTCAGGGCTGGCAGAACTCCATGCAGAGAGAAAATCATGTACCACAGTGTGAAAGTGCACGCATGCATGACATGTTTCAGGAGGTATAGGGAGTGGTCCACTGGGAGGGGGTTTAGGGGCTGGGCAAAGGATAAAACTGGAAATGCAGGCAAGGGCTTGCTTTTAAAGGACCTTCCAAGCCACTCTGTTGTGGTGTGAGCAGTACTTGAAAGAGGAAGGATATGGGGTGGAGGAAACAAACCAGGCAGCAATGTGGCTGTATTGGTCAGTGAGCGGTATGAAGACCTGAACTGTGGAGGGGTCACCCCCAGTCAGGGAGAGCACAGACGAGGAAATATGTGAGTCATGGAATAGGTGGAACTCTGTCAGTGATTGGACAGAGGGGTGAGGGAAGGAAGCAGCTGAAGACCACTCCTGGGTCTTTAACATGACTGACAAGTACATACAGGGATCTCAGAAAAGAGAACAATTTTAGGATCAAGGATGTCTTCATTTTTCTTCATTGTTTGTGTAACTACCTCATTCTCTTGCCTGCTAGGTCAAGTAGGGCTTTTTTTTAAATTTTTTGTCTCACAGCTGTAAATATTTCATGCCAGTGACCATGTTTCTGTTTTATTTTGAGAATGGCACTTTAACTGTTTTTTTCAATCTGAACAACTGAAGAACGGAAGGGCCATTTCTGTCTTCAGGGATATGTTTGGTGCTGAAGATGGTAGACGGTTGGGTGTGAGTGAGGACAGAAAGTGCCTGAGGTCTTGCAGCTTAGAAGTAACATCTTGTCCTCTGAGGATGAACTGCCAAAGGTGTGTGTCTTTGAAAGAACAAAACCAACAAACAACATTTATGACCAGCAATCTGATCTATGCTAGACATCTATAAAAATCATTATTTTATTTATTGCTTTAACTCTTGCAGAACTGCCTTATCTACCTCAGAGATGGCCCTTTTGTTCAAAGTAAATTGTCCCATTGCTCTGCGAGGGTGGTTGGCCAGCCTGTCATTTGAATTGTGTATATGGGCAGGGAGCATGGGGAGGGAACTGCCCTGTTATACCGATTCACTTAAAATTTTGCTTTTGTGTTTACTCTCCCATTATCCTTGGCAGTAGCTAGTAATCACCCACTCCCAGGGCTACGGAGCCCAGAAAGCTTCTGGCCCACGTGTTCCCGTGGGCATTATTTCAGAACCAGGGAGGCTGCGCACAAGGCAGGCCTTAGGATCCCCTTACTGCTCTGCTAGCACTGAAATAATTTCAATGAGAGGATAGATTTATTGGACAATTCCTTTATCAAAACATATGTCCATCCAGCTTTTTGATTCTAAAGAGGTTTGTAATGGTGCCTGGAATTTTCTTGACAACATACTTTTCAGTTGTTTCAAGTTTCCATCTTGTTTTTAAACCTACTAAGAGCCGGGCTCATAGATGTGTCAGGCCTCACTTCAGCACTTTACATAGATCATCTGAATGCATCTTCATGACAACCCATGAGGTAGGACCATGATAGCCTCTGGTTCTCAGATGAGGAAACTGGGGCTGAGAGAAATGAAGTCACCTGCTCACGTTCACTCAGCTGCAGGTGATCAGGTCAGGAGAGTTTGCACTCCTAGTCATCACATTCTACAGTCCTACATGGCAAATAAGTACAAATACTACCAATGTTAAAGAAGCTGAAACTGAGGATTGGAAAGGCTCAGAATGCAGAAACCAGCTCTCTGTGACTTGAGAGCTATGTTGTTCTCCCAGGTCACCTACTGGCTCTGGTCATACCTGGTGAGCAAAGCATTACTATATATGAATTGTTTTGTCACACATGGACCCTGAATCCTGGGATCTTCAGAATGAGCTGATAAAGGTGGTATTGGTTTGTGGTGTGGTATTGGTTTGTGGTATCGGTATTGGTTTGTTGTATTGGTATTGGTATTGGTGTGCTATTGGTTTGTGGTGTGGTAGTGCTTCTGGTCTTACATCTGATTATACCATTATTTCTCACCCTTGATGGTCTTAGAATGTACATAAAATGAGAATATTTGCATCATAAATTATTAACTATTTAAACCCCTGAGTCAGTTTGGGCTTGTAATGCCGCTGACTCTTCACTGTGTGCCAACTGACCTGCCATTAAGGTTGATACATGGGGAGAGTTCTACCTCTTACTTTGGAATTAGAATCTTCAGAGAAATATAGGACAGCTATTTATTTTTGTATTTGCACAAATTATTACAGAGTGTTAAAACATAAAAACAGCATATGGTTTAGAAGTTCCGTAACTGCTCCAGGCATCTGCGGGTGCAGAAACTGCATGACTGCTAGTGACATGGGTTCCTCAGCAACAGGAGATCACAGACTCAGCCACCTCAGCATATGCGAGGTGAGGGGCTCGTTAGCTATAGGCGCCATTTTTATATTCATACTCTGGTTTTCCAGTTGTACTCATGAGAACAATTACATTTTAAGGAAGATTGATTGGGGGATAAGAAGAGAACCCTGAGGTGACAAAACAGGACAGAATAAAACACAGTTGTAGGATCCAGCCTGGCCTTTTGAGTTGAAATCAGCCAAAAGCACTGATGTGTAATATACAGCAAATTTGACACAATTTTGCAGAATTTGAGGCTCAAGCTCCTAAGTCAGAAATATTGGGAAGATAGCATAGAAGCAGCTTCTGAGGAGCCCAACTGACTCTCTTGCTAATCAGGTGGAAAGGATAAAAAAATTAAAGAAAACTTAAGAGGGATGAGAAGGAAGAAGAATGGAACTGAGAGTTAGCAGACTTCATCTACATGCCAGGGCTGTGGTCCCCCACCATCTTCACAACTAGGGGGAGCAGATACTGTTCTCAATTCCGTGTTGGAGATAGGAAACTGAGGTTTTAAAGTTTAAGGGGTTTGCCCAAGATCATTCAGCTAGGAAGTGGTATATATACCGAGAATCTGTATCCAACTCTGCCAGGAAAAGCTCGTTCTTTTTCTACCCTAGTGTAAAACTTTCCTGAAAAACTCCAAGTCACTGCCAAATGGCATCTGCAGTCTCTGGGTACACCCTGCACTGATATTTGGCAGCAGCCCTGGAAACCAAAGGTGAACAGTGTGGCCAGAGCTCAGCTGGGGACTCTTCAGTTCTCTCTCCTCCCAGGGCGCTGGGCGATAGCACAGTACTCACTTTACACACCAGACTTTGTGCTTTACACACCAGACTTTGTTTGTTCTTTACACGACAATGCAGCCCCAGGGCTTATAAGTGCAGAAGGCAATTAATTTTCCCAATATTCCATAATTTTTGGCATGGACTGGACACAGCCAGGGAGGCTAAGCTAGGATCGCATCAAGGACTCTGCTTGCGTCTGTGTGGAGCGATGTGCAGTTGCCATAGCAGCAATCAATCTGCTAAATAAGTGGTAACATAAACTGATTCAAAGGCAAAGACTGATTTGGGTCAGAGAATCGTACTCTATAAAAAACAACTTCTCTGTGACTTCTGAGGATTTGTAGCTTTTATAGATGGCCCCAGAAATGCACAGTGAGTGACTGCTCAGAGGCAAGAGGGGTATGTGTGCCTGAAGAGGTGAGCAGTATGCTGTTCCCAGGCAGTTCGAATAAGGAAGTCTACAGAATATGCTGTAAAACTGCTCTTCCACTGCCTATCCATTGCCAGAGACTTAGGGCCAGTAACAGAAATAATAGAGTCTAGGTGTTGAGGAAGCCCCCACCCCATAATTTGGGTTGCCTCTCAGTGCTTTCCATGCATGTGATCAACAATCTTGCAGAGTAGGATTTATCACCCTTCCCTGGATGTGGACACCTATTAACATGCCCAGAGTTGTATAACTACGCAGAGGGGATTCAGGATTCAGACTGAGATCTGCTCGATACAGACGTCATGTCGTCTCCACCTGCCATACAGCTTCTCTTCCTTGGCTTTTCTCGAAAGGAAAGGACATGTCTTCTTTGGCCACTTCCATGGCAAGGACTGCAGTGTTCTGATTCTACTTTGTATATTGTGAAATGCTGCTAACTAGTTTTAATCCAACATGAAAAGTAACTCTTAGGACAAGAGGACTTGGCATTCCCAGAGGTAATGCTGACCAGTTACAGGTTGTCATGCTGAAAGAGAGAGGGCTATTTTTTTCCTTTAGTGTTCACAACAGCGCAGAGAGCCTATTGTCTGCATTTTGATCTAACCTAGCTCCTTGGTAAACTTGGGCTGGGAGAAGGCATTTCTGAGCTGTGATAGGAGGTGACATGCTGTAGAGCAGAAAGCACTGACTTGATAGACTGTTGAGTAATGGGCTGTGCCGCTTTCTAGTCATGTGATCTTGGGCATTTTATGTCCATTATTTTGGCGTCTGTTCTCAAGTCTATAAAATGTAGATGCGGTTGATGGTGCTAGCAATGGTGCTGCTGCTGCTGGTGGTGGGGATACCACCTAACTCTTGGTTGCCTAGAATACTTTTTGGAATGAGAGGTAAAAATTGCCTCACTTAAGCTTAAGGAGTAAATATGCCTCTGGATTCCTTTACATCACGGAGTATTTCCCTTCGTTCATGTACCCCAACTTTTTATTTTTGTTATTTTGCTTAGTGGCTCTGAATTAAATGGTTATGGAAAGAATGAAGTCTAGGAAAGCACTTAAGAGAGTGCTTGTCACATGGCTATGGTTTCAGAAATGTTGGTTTCCCATTTAAAGAAAGCCTAAATATTATTAGATAATCGTTCATCTTTAGATCTAATTTTTAATTGTTAGACTCAGTTCTGCAGGGGAGCTTGAGCCCCAGGAGCCCGGAGGAAAATGTCAACTTGCCTTTATGCTTCCTGTTCCTTATTTTTGACTCTGACTGAAGTCAGAAGGTAAGGCAAGTGCTTTGGACTGGATTTCCCTCTGGAAGTCTCCCCTTTCCAGGGCCCTTGGCCACAGAGCTGGGTCAAGGCTGCTGAAAATGAACTTTATGCAATTATGCCAGCTGGAATCCACCTCTAGGAGCTGAGTAGGTGAGTTCATTTGGGGGATCCTACTGTTCTTTGGCCTCTCAGCCAAAAGGATGGCGATTTCTGGTGAGAATGCAGTCTTAAAGCCAGCTCTGTTCACATGGACTGTGCATGAGTTAGAAACATCCTACAGGCAGGGCTAGGCTGCCTTTTGAGCTAGCGACCTGGAGGTGCAAGTTCTGCCCCTCTCCTCTAATAAAAATGGCCCATCAAAGGCGTTTTTGCATTCACCTATAGCCCCTCTACTCTGCATACACTGCTGTAATCTGGCTTCAAAATCACTACTCAGTTTTTTCTCTGTGTGTGGACATTGTTTTTTTTAAACCTAAGGCAAACAGAACCTGTGCCTGCTATCTGAATATCTCTCAATTAGACTACTTGAGCACACCTACCAATTGACTTTAATAGATTGAATCCAAGTCGGCAACTGTGTTAGAGGGAAACGAGATTTTCTTGCATCCCAAGTTATCTGCAGTGCTTTGTCTGAAAGCAGACAGATTTCCCAAATTCAAGATACAACGAGAGGCAAGAGTTGCCGAGAGCCTGGAGGCAGTATATAATCATCACACAGGTAAATTATCTCTGCCGTGAGAAAATTGGAGCTGTAAATGAAGCATCAGTCTACTTCACTAGGAGGTCTGTACGTTACAGTGTCACACCAACTTGATTCTCTGATTATAGTTCAAGTCAAGGCTGCCATTCCTGCCCTCCTTTTCTTTTGTTTTGTTTTGTTTTTTCTCTTCATATTCTATGAGACTTGGTTTACTTCAGCTTCTCTGTGTTCTACCAGTTAAGCCCAAAATTGGCACTTAAGACAAAATACAAAAGAGAGGGAGGCAGCAGTGAGAAAATGGACAAAGACAATGGTAGATAAAGCTGAAAATTTTCCCTTCCTTCTTTCTCATGTCATTCCTCTCTTGACAGTTGTGTTGAGTAAAGGAGAAATGGAGCTTCACATTACAGGGAACCAGTAACTTATGAGGTTCAAATCCCTGGGTAGTCTTCTGTAAAACTGTATAGGGGCAAAGTGTGTTATTTGAACCTATTCCCATCTTACCTCACTGCTCAGGTTCTAGATCACACCTGGGCTTCCCCATGTGCACCAATATTGAGTAATCTTTATCAACATTTACTATACGCCAACCCCTATTCTAGTGCTTCCTATGGATTATCTTATGATTATCTCATAAATACCCTAAAAAGAAACAAATATATCCATTGACAGCTGAGTGAGGTGAACCAACAGAACCTTTATCTGAAGGTCACACAATCACAAAGAGGTGGGGATAGGATTCAAACCCAGGAAGTCTGACCTGAGAGCATTCTAACATCATTTTCTGATTATAAAAATATTCTGTGTTCATTGTAAAACATCTGGAAAATAATAAAACATATACAGAGAAACTAAAACCATCCCCTCTCTCTACTACTCTGATAAAACCACAATTACATTTTTTTGCATTTCATTCCATTGCTTTATCTAAATATAATATAAATATACTTTATATATATATAGTTGAGTCAATACTTTAGATATAGTAACTTACTCTTTTACAGTCAACATCTTTAATTTAATCTTTATTATATTTTTTCCATTACTATTTAGTTCCCATATGCATGCTTCTTCCCAGCAATCATCACACTGATGTCCATGTCCAGGGGTCTTTATCCCTTTTTGTTCAATCCCTCCATCCCTTCACTTTCCCCCTGCCAGCTGTCATCTTGCTCTCGATCTATGAGTCTGTCCTCATTTTCCTTGTTAGTTCATTAGATTCCACATATGAGTAAAACCATACAGTATTTCGCTGACTGGCTTATTTCACTTTCACTTAGCATAATGTTCTCCAGGTCCATCCATACAGTTGCAAAGGGTAAATTTTTCTTTTTTATGGCTGAGTAGTATTCCATTGTGTAAATGTCCCATAGTTGTTTTATCCACTCATCTTCTCATGGACACTTGGGCTGCTGCCATATCTTGGCATTTTAAGTAACACTGCAGTGAACATAGGGGTGCTTGTGTTCTTTCGAATTAGTGTTTAGGTTCCTTCATATATATTCCCAGAAGTGGAATCACTGGGTCAAAAGGCAGAACATTTCCTCATACTGTTGTTATAAATTTTTTCCCTTGCATAGTTCCTGATGTAATTTTCCATCCCCCTACTGTTGAACATGTAGAATATTTCTAATATTTACATTTTAATAGTGGGATAAATGCTTGTTTTGTTTCAAGGAGCAAAATGAATGTTTTTAAGGTGTAAGGACAGGAAGGAGTGGCATTCTGAGGACCAAAAATCCTCTAATACATGTTTATTTTCCTTTTTATGACTGCCATTTTTCCTTTTTATTTGTATACATTTTCTAAAGCTTCTGTTTCTCAATCCTGCTTTCCCTTTATATCCGTGCTTATAGATGAGTTCAGCTTTAAGACTGACTGAATGGCTGAAAACCTATGAAGCAAGTTTTATTTAAGGGTTGCAGTGGAATTCTTTGATGGCCTATCTTGGGTTCTCAGAAAAATCTTTTACTGCATTCCATTTTCTCCAGTTACATGTGCACTGGACACCACAGGGAGCTCCTTCATTTCCACTCAATCATACACCTATTGTTTGATAGCTTTGTATGTGTGCACGCATGTGCCAGGTATTCAACTGACCAAGGGGAGTGAAGAGCAGAGTCACACATGCTTCTTGTCATAAGGGCCTAAGAGTCCGGCCAATGACAAGAATGAAGAGCAATGATTATGACTTTAATGCTAAGTGCAATGACACATGGTTAATGATTATTCATATACAAAGGGTTATGGAAACACAGCTCAAGAAGCATGTTTCCTAAGGATCAGCAAATGCAATGGATAAACAAGATGTTTTTAAGCTTAACAAGGAAGGATGATTATGAGTTTTGAAGGCAGATAAAGTGGGGGAAGAGACAATTACTTATGAAGACATAGATATGGGGCTTTCTCAGGATTCACAGGTAATTAATGCAGGATGGATCAAGCAGAGGACCAATAGTGGCTGAAGATGACATTAAATCGGTAGACAGGAGATGAACAGCTAATTAAACAGGAGGATTTTGATACAGAAAAAAAAATAGGTAGACAGGAATGAGATCATAGAGAATGAGGTGCCCACCTTAGGTATTTTGGACTTGAGTCCATACACAATGGTACATAAATGAGGCATTTCAGCAAAAGAGGGATGCGATCACAACCCTCAGGAGCTCACAAGCTTGGAAAGAGCATCTTAGTACTAGTTGGGCTAACCTCACTCATCTTCTGTCCTCTTCTTATTTTATAACCTGGCTCCTTTTACATGCCCTGGCCTTTGTAAAGTCATTCAAATATTTATAGTATCTAAATATGAAGTTTCTTAAGTATCAACGTCAGTGGCTCCATTTAGGACATCTGCAGCATCCTATTCATGGCCTGCAACTTGGTCATCTGCTCTGGAGGACCCTGTTTTATTTCCGCCTTTAGTGTGGATTACTTAGGTTTGATCAGCTGTTGTGCAAACCATACTGAAAGCTCAGTCACTTGACACATTTGCTTCCCCCAATTTAGTGTAGAGCAGATCAAGGCAAATGTATGGGGAGGTAGAAGATGACTGTACTCCAAGCAGTTATTCCTGGCCCCAGGTTTCCCTAGGATTTCATTCCGATTTCATTGGCCAGAACTCAGTCTCCAGGCCACACTTGATCCCTGGGAGGCTGGAATATAGGGAGGGAAGGTGGCCCCCTGAAGAAGAGGAAATGGGGTTCGGTGAATACTCAGCGACAGTGTACCTGCATAAGACTGTAGTTATAAAAGACTGTCACTTTTAAGGGAGGTGTCACCAAAACCACAGGTCAGGCTTTCTGGTTTGGGAATATCCCATTCTCACAATTATTACATCATTTATAAAATTTAAATAACTCAGTTTGGGTTTATAGTCTGGCATATTTGCCTAGATTTTCTATGTCTGCTCCTTGTCCAAAATTTATTTTTCATTTTTGTCCCTACTTGGTAAAACTCTTCTGGAGTAAAAGTGTTTTTACCTTCTACTTTCAGCTATTGAGGTAGTGATGAGTGTGAATCAACCTTCAAATTATAAATGCAAAATTGAATGGTCTATTAAAATATTTCCTATTAATTTAGTAAAATTTTAAATAGAAGGTAAGTCAGAAGCCTGTGAAAGGTTGAAAAATAGTAAGAAAGTGTATTCAGATTACATTTATAGTAAAGTCCAAAAATTATTTCAGTTTGGTTTTATTTATCTTATAAACATGTAATTCTACTGTGCCCTTTGTCCCAATCTCCATAGGTAATGTCTGTTTTTACCCTGTTTCCCACTAATCTAATCAGTCTGTCAGATAAGTCATATACTATTTTTGTTCTGTCACTTCCCTCCCTGCCTTCTTTAGTTCTGTGCATTCAGGAATGTGTGATGGACAACATCAGCCCTGCCAACAGACCAGCAATGAGATGACATCTCTGTGTATGTGAAGGAAGAAAGAGATGCTTCTGGGTAAGAGATGGGTTTTAGTTTCAAATCACACAGGAACTGTTGTGAACCCTAAGAACAGGAGTTATTAAAATACAGAATACAGTTTGATAATACCACTTGACAATTAAAAGTTGGATGTTTTGGTTTATCCCTTCATCCCTTCCGTCCCACCTCTCCCCTCTTCCCTGGAAGCCCATCAATCTAGGGAGTCAGAGTGAGAGACAAGACACTGGGCAGCCCCTTTGCCACCAGGATAACTTTCCCACTAGTAAAACAGGTTGTTTCCTTCTATTCACACTTCAGCTCTCACCTCAAAGACACTGTCTTGAAGAGGACTTTCCTGACCAGTGAGGCTAGACTTGGAGGTCCCACAAGTCCACTTCCTTGGCATTCACATTCCCTCTCCAGTACTGAATAGACTTCATTGTATCATAGTACTCTTAAAGTTTTCTTCTAGTGAACTGTCCATTGTATACTGGTACCTAGCACAATTCCTGGCACATGGTAGACACTCAACAAATATCCATTTGAATGAACAAATGAGTGAATGAATGAACGGATGGATGCACGGTGTAAATAGGAGAGGCTTGAAAAATGGGTACATCTGGGGTTCTTCTTTGACTCTGCTAGTTTCTAGCTTCAGGTTTGTGGGTAATTTACTCACTTAATCTTTTCCGGACCCAACACCATTACTGAAATAGACAGAGGGTAGGTCCTAACTGTGTGCTTTGTTTTGAGGGTTGAGACAATGTACATGCAACCCCTAGAGAATTCCTATTACGTGGATGCAAGTGAAAGGTCAGTTTCATAGTCCTTGAGGGTCAGTGGAGGATTTGGAGGAGGGAGTAACAGAATGAAAGGTGTGCTTTATGAAAGATGCATCTGGTGGCATGGTGCAAAAGAGGTGAGAAAGGGAGTGGAGGAACTGCTGCAGTACTCTTCATAGGCGGAGATGAGGTCTGAACTTGTCTGGTGTACAGTTATACTCCCGGATATGCCATGTCTGGGTGGGGTGGTTCACTTCGTCAAGTTATTTAAGTGGCATATAAATGTGACAGCTACTCAGCGAGCTCCCTTACTGAGCTGGTGGCCATTTTGCCAACAGGTGCTGGCTTGGGTTAGTCAGGTTTGTAACCAAATGAGGAACAGCGAGTGATTCATGTAGATCCTCTTTTAAAACGGGTTTATTTTAAGAATACCCTGCAAATGAAACAGAAGGCTGTGAGGATCCAAGACAATTTTCTCTCCCTCTTGACTCTTACCACTCACTGTCATGGCGTGCCTGCCTCTCTCCACATATTTACTCTTTTATTTCTTTCGATGACTTTTCAAACTCCTGTAGCACAAATCCCACAGGTTTGTCTTAGTTATCACCGCTCCGTTTAGAGAGTGTTTTGTGCTGGATCAGCTCGTGGCTTCTCAGCCTGCCTGGAAATGAACGTCCTTTGGGCCTAGTCTTCTTCCTTATAAAGAAGACCACTGGTGTAAACTGGAAAGGGATGTTGGGGCTGGTAGATGGCATGGCTGGCATGCCCAGGACAGCAGTTGAGAGGGTAACACAACTTCTCTGGTGCTAAGCTGATGCTATCTGTTGGTAGAAACATAGGCCTGGTATACATGGAGAGGCCCAGTGATATAAGCAAGAAAAGGAGCATGATGTTTGGAACATCTGACAGAAGAGGTAAATAGGAAATTACCAGATAGAATGCCCCGTGAAAACTGCACTTAGTAATTCAAGAAATAATTATCGGTGCCTTCTGTACACCAAGCATTGTGCTGGGTGCTAAAGATACAGCAGCTGACAAGACAGGGTCCCTGTTTTTGTGAAGCTTAAACTCCAATGTGAGTAGACAATGAAAAGGTAAGCAAACACATAGGTAATATAATGACAAATGGAGATAAGCCTATAACGACAAATAGAGTGGCATAAGATGCCACTGGATATAGTGGATCACCAATCCCATTTACTCTTCCCGTGGACACAGAATGGACTGCATTTCCCAACAGTTCAGCTGTGACCACGTGACTGAGTTCTGGCTATTGAAGTATGGGAAGAAGTGACATGTTCCACTTCAAAGCCTGGCCCGTAAACATTTCCCACTTGTGGTCCTCTGTGCTCTTTTCTCTTTTGGCTATTTTGAAAGGAGACAAATCCTGGGGCAACCTTGAGCATCTGTTGTGGTCCCATCCGGCAGGACTGTGTGTTGTTGTGGAATACTTGTCCTATATCCTCAAACAAGTGACGAACTAAAGGAATCTGGTGGAGAAAAAGGGATGTGTGGCCGATCTCTCAAGGACCAAGAGAGAGGGTCCTCTACCTTTTGCCTCGACAGGCTTTTATTGATATTCTAGGTAGATTACATCAAGGAGGGTCCTCCTTCACTGTGCTCAGGTTTGCTTTAGGTGCTTATGTAACAAAAGAAAGAATGCTGCTAATATCTTTAAGATAAAAGTCATTTGCAATTGTAAAGGGAAAAGGTCGAACTGGTTACACCCAAACTTGTGAGGTTTAGCATAGATTTTGAGAGGTTACTTTAAAGATATGCAGTACACATTTGTTGCCTCAATTCAAGGTGAGGGAGTTTTTAGCAAAAGCAAGTCTCAAAGCGGCCTAGGTATGACGCAGGCCTGATTCCCACGGGAGACCTATTCATGGATGTTCTCTGCATGCCATGCGCATCTGTCTGCATTCAGAACCAGAGCTGAGTCACAAGATCACATCACGCATGGATAGGTTCCCTATAAGCATCCTTTGTTAAAAATAGTGGAACCATGGGATGGGACCCCTGAATCACAGTATGGAGGAAAACCACACCGCTAGGAATGCCTACATTTCATGGTTACTTGAGTGAAAAATAAAGTTTAATTTTGTTAGATTGGTGGTTCTCAAAGTGGGGTCCTTCAGGGAGCATCATCAGTGTCACTTGGAATCTTGTTATAAGTGCAAATTCTTGGATCCATTGCAGACATATTAAATTAAAACTTCATAGGCTGGGCCCAACTATCTGGGTTTTAACAAGCCCTCCAGATGATTCTGCAGTTTAGGACTGTTCTAAATCACAGCGATTCCTGGGTTTATGTATTATATAAGCCAGCATTATCTTAATAAGTACAGTGACTAATTTGATTGATGGGGTGGGGTTAGCAATTTGAAATGTAGTGGTCAAGGAAAGCCACTCTGAGGCAATTTTAATGACATGTCATTTGTGTGACATTTTAATTAAGGGAGGGAGGAATAAAGGAATGATCATTTTAATCACTAAAACAAATTGCAATGAACTTGAACAGGGAACAAGTCTGGTTTATTTGCAGAAAGGAAAGCTGGAGACAGATCACATAGGGTCTAAAGCTAGACCCTATGGGGTAGGGCTTTAGATCTCTTCTAAGTGCATTAGGATGTATTTATTCAATAAACTTTTTTTGTTGTTTTATTGTGGTAAAATATACATAACATAAAATTTAGCATTTTAACATGGTAAGTGTACAATTAAGTAGCATGAAGTATTTATAATATTGTGCAACCATCACCACTGTCCATTTCCAGAACTTTTCTTCATCCCAAACAGAAACCCTGTACCCATAAACAACAACTCCCCTTGCCCCCTCCCTCCCAGCCCCTGGTCACCTCTATTCTACTTTCTGCATCTATGAATTTGCCTATTCTAGGTACTTCATATAAGTAGAATCATATAACATTTGCTCTTTTATGTTTTACTTCTCTTAGCATTAATATTTTCAAGGTTCATCCAAGTTGCAACATGTATGAGAATTTTCTTCCTCTTTAAGGCTGAATAATATTCCCTTGTATGGCTATACCACATTCTGTGTACCCATTCACCTGTTGATGGATCCTTGGACTCTTTCCCCCTTTTGGCTAGTATGGATAATGCTGTTAGGAATATGGATGCACAGGTATCTGGGTCAGTCCCTGCTTTTGATTCTTTTGGACCAACAAATAATGAGAGTGTTCTGGTGCTGTGTACTAAGAATGAGGAGGTGCATAGGGTCTGACCTGGTCAGGCACTCACTCCAGTGAAGGAGGAAGCAAGTAAGGATCATGACCTATTGCAGTGATAGGGTAGGTTCATGTCACCTAGGAGGATCACCAGGAAGGCTTCCTTTCTGGAGGAGGTAGTTGAGCTCAGTCTGAAAGAAAAACTAGAAATTAGTCAAGGTGAAGAAGAGAGGGAGGAGCATTCCAGGTGGATGGTGGCACACCAAAGCAAAGATACAGGAGTGTGTAATCCTGTGGAGGAGCCCAAGCTGGCCCAGCATGAAGCCCTGAAGGTGAAATGGAGGTGGTAAGAGATGAGGCTAAAGAGATAAGCAAGGACCAGGTTGCAAAAGAACCTGGCAAGAGATGTTAAGGAGCCTGACACTAATCCCTCAGGGCAGTGGTTCTTAATCCTGACTGCACTCGAGAGTCATTCAACAGCTTTCCAAAAAACTACAGCAGAGCTGGAATTCCACCGCCATCGATTGTGGCTTAATTGGTCTGGGTTGGGGCCAGGACATTGCATTTCTGAAATTTCCCCAGGTATTTCCAGTGTGCAGCCTGGGTTGAGAAGAGTTGCCTCAGGCCATGGGGAAGCGAAAGGAAGGTTTTAAGCAAGGGAGTAACAAGATCAGATTCTTAACCACTTGCTCATATTTTAATGTGAAGTGAATTTTATGGCTGAGGAGGCCTTTGGGGAAAGAGACCCTTCTCTATTCTCCGGGACTCGGTTTGTTCTGCTGTACAATGAAGATACACCACTTACAAACCTCAAGGGCTGTTGTAAGGATTGTATTTCCCCCCTGCCCAGAGTAGATGGGGAGTATACTTTTCCTGGTCCAAGGTGAGAGTCACTGATGAGTAGCCCTTGATACACCATCACCTTCCCCTGAGAAAGACAAAAGCTGCCTTCCATTTGCATGGCTGTGCCACCCTCAGCAAAGAGCTGGCTGGGGCCGGGGTCCAGAGCCTCTCTGGCCTTGGCTCTTTGCTGGGATCAGTCAGTCTCATTTCCTTAACGGGTGACTTCCTGATGAGCAGGATGAATTTACATTTTGACCGAATGAAAAGTAAAAGCTGATGCAGCTGTGTGATCAGGATGAGGGGGAGTGAGGCGGCACCTGCCTGCTGCCTTCATCGCGGGCTCCGTGCTGTGGCAGCAGTTGTGCCGTTTCTGCTTGTTTCTGGCTCTGTCTGGAGCAAAGAGCCTGTAGCAGAGCCGTTCACCAGCTCCCTTAACCCCCTTCTCAGGAGGGATGTGTGTGACTGGGTTCAAATAACAAAGAGTAAGGAGTCTGATTCTAAATTGCATCTTTTCTTATGAAACAACAGCCCTTAATTTGATGCGGGAGGGGATGAGGGGGGCAGCGGTTTTCTTCATCTTTACCACTTTTTGAAGGCCTGAACCATGCCTTTGGTCATTCTGTCCTTTGAACTTGTTAGTTAGACCCCCAGCTCCCCCCCACCTCTGCAAAATTGTGTTCAGCTGACTAAGCATCAGTTAGAATTGATTGTACTAGAAGGAGGGGATGAAGGTGACTTGAGTAGCCTTAAAACCCAAAGAGCAACAGGCTGGGGTGGGGTGGGGTCTCCGTGTATCTCTCTTTTGAATGCAAGTTAATATAACGATCTGGCCACTGTGCTATATTTGTGATCATTACACATTAAAATTGCTCCCAGAGTAGTGAAATTCCAAGCCTCTCCTACCCCACCTAGGGTGGAGCACCCAGAAACACCAGCACGTTCAAAAGTATAGACACCAAAATCTTGCACAGTCTTAATGCTCTTTGTTTGCACTCTGAGGTCACACATAAAATCTACATCATGGGACACCTCTGCTCTCTTCCATTCGTGTACATAACCGAGTAGTTGATGGTAAATTGCCGGGATCCTAGATCCAATGTCTTAAATGGTAAAGGTGTGCTGCCCAGATCAGAAGCCTCACCTTGTTAGCTGGATTTATTTTTAGGTTTTGTCCTACCCTTTCTAATACACTAGTTCTCCATTATTTTAATATAGCATCATGGGGTTAATAGTGCACTCAGGGCAAGGGTTTCAGCCTGTGGCTGTTTATGGGGCTGTCCTGGAGCCTTGGCCCAGCAGAGGGCCCTCTGATTCCTAACCTCAGTAACAGGGCCTGGCCATGCATGCATGCTCAGATGATGGCCCATCTGTGCCCTGCTTGGCGCCAACTCGTAAAGTACCTCACTTGACAAATTAAAGGTGAGGAAGCCTTAGGCTTCCCAGCTTGTTATGAATGTGGAAATCAGACCCTTTTAAATCAGGCCAGAAAAAGGAAATACGAGAAAGGACCCTCCTGAAAATATACCAGATGTGTTTTCTATATTACATCCTGGAGCCCTCACTAACCTTGTGAGGCAGGTACTTTTATCCTTATTTTATAGATGCAGACATTGAAACTCCAAATGATTGAGCAACCTACCTGAGATCACACAGCTAGACTGGCGGCACCCAGAATTTGAAGCCAGGCATGATGTGCTGGGCTCTATGCCCGAGTTTCTCAAAATGTCAACTATTGACATTTTGGGATGATAATTCTTTATTGTGGGGGGCTTCCCTGTGCCTTATAGGATATCAAGCCACATCACTGGCTTCTATTCTAGATGACAGTAGTACCATCCTCCCAACCCAGGTTTTGACAGCCAGAAATGTGCCCAGACATTGGTAATTGTCCCACTGGTGGATAGTCACCCAAGCCCAGGTGAGAACCACTGCCCTATGTTAATACATGTTTTCTCAATGTTTATAACAATGCTATACTCTAGATACCATTGCCATACCCATTTTGCTGATAAATAAACAGAACCTACAGAAAATGTGAGTTGACCAATGTCATCCCCCTTGTAAGTAGGATGGGAACACACAGCATCTGTGAGTGTCTTGTGTTTTCCCCCAGGTATAAAGTGGCAGGCCCTGTATTAAAGCCAGGAAGTGCAACATCAGAATTCTTTTTCTTTGTCACTTTACCAGATATTTGAAAATGTTAGTGTTTGCAAGAATAGCCAGGGGGAGTTTATTAAAATTCAGATTCCTGTTAGACTCAAACCCCGTAGACCTGTGGTAGGCACAGAAAGTGCCTTTGAAAGCACAGCAGTCGGAGGTGCCGTGGTTCAGGGGACCCACGTTTGTAAACACTGAACACTGTACTTTGCTGTGTTTGAAGTGACCCTAAGCTAAAAATGCAGGAAAAAGAATGGAGAAAATGTGTGGAAAAGGAAGTGGCTTAGGATAGCCCTGACATACAACTGCTTGTAGAACTGTTTAATTGCCAAAGAGGGTGCCCAGAATGTGTCATACCGAGTGACCTGCAATGCTGGGATGAAGGAGTTCCTCTAGACCCTGGGATGATGCGTCCAGTGTGGTCAAATCACTCCCCCCGCCCCCCAATAATCTTTAATCCCAAGGTTAAATGGGCTGCCTAGTTTTGGAAGCTTAGTGCATCCTGAAATTCTAAAAATGGTTACAGTTAAACAGAAACAGCTGTGTCAATTTCCCATTTCCGCTCTATTCAGATTCACACTCTACAGCCTGTCTTCTCTTAGAGGCACTGGGAGGGACACAGGTGTGTGCATGCACACACACACACGAACACACACACACTACTGCCCCTTTCTCACTCCCACTTGAGTTCCTTTCTCCATGGAGAGGGAATGTTTCTAGTTATCCAAAGAGGAATCACAAACAAGAGAATCCACAAGAGCCCAGACTACAATAAAATGCTACAATATGCTTTCAAGCTGGAGCGACTAAAAATCTGGGAAGAGAAAGCGGCAGAATAATGCCTATTTTTATCTTCAACTATAATCTACCCACTTGTAGTTTCATAGCTGTCAGGAAGCAGAAAAGGACACATAATCAGCCTACAGCTCTCTGCTCTCGTCTCCACCCGTGTGTGACATAGATGTGGGTGTGTGTGCGCACATACACAGATATTTTAAAACAACTGTCAGAGGGTTCAGCTGAACTCATACAACTTATACCTGAAGCCAGGTTCTTTTTTTTTAGAACATGTCCTTTTATTCATCATTTCTTAGCAACCAGACAGGAGAAAAGCAGACGATTAAAATCATTGGATGACCAAAGGAACAGCCGTGCACCTATGCGTCTCTTTCAGCTTTGGCCATACTGGGTTATGTGCGTGTCCTGATGTCCTGGACACCACTCACTAACCTGGGGTCTCAGTGCCCGAGGTAAACATGGACCTGTGGAAATAGTACAGAGTCAAGGGACCTGGAGTCTCACCTTGTTCTACCATGCGCAAGCTCTGTTACCTGCAGCAAGTTTCTTAACCTCTCTGGACCTCAGAATCCACTTCTGCAGAAAGAGGATAAAACACCTGCATGATGGGTTGTTGAGAGAAGTCAATGATGAATGTAAGCACTAGGTGTTACCTCATGGCAAAGGCTAAGGACATGCTGCCTACTAATAGTATTATTGCTGCTTAATTTGTATTATTAGTTTAGTAGTAGTCGCAGTAGCTTTGGGTTTGATTCCTGCATCCGCTCTCTATTCTTTTTGTTTTCAGTGATCACTCTCCTGTATTGGCCACAGAAGGTATTTCATGACGTCACATGGTGTTCCTACAGCATCACCACAGGCTGATGAGAGGAGGGACCTCCTTTGTGGTGGGATGGGAAGATTTTGAAGGAAGTCTCTGATGCTCTAGCATTTTCCCTTAACTTGCAGGCACATAAGGGACTCAAAATCTTAACAGGAGAATCTTGGTCCCTTCAAAGCTCCTTCTCTCAGAGGCTTCCGCTTTAGCTGTAACGGTGCCATCTGAGTGTAGACAGAGGGACTGAGGGTCAGTTTGGTGATAATTCTTCAGAAAGTCACGATATTGGGAGTCACACACAGTTTGATTCAGGGGCTATCCTGACTTTCATTCGTCATGTGAACTTGAGTGTGTTATTGAACCTATCTAAGGCTCAATTTCCTCATCAGTAAAATAATACCTTTATAGCAGGGGTGTCAAACTCATTTTCACTGGGGGCCACATCAGCCTCAAGGGTGCCTTCAAAGGGCCAAATGTAACTCTAGGACTATATAAATCACAGGTGGCAAACACAAGGCCCGCAGGCTGAACTCGGCCCGGCACCTTGTTTCTACCCTGCGGCAGCGCTGAACTCTCACTTAACTGTTAAGGAGTAGCTACATTCCTACAGTCCTAAAATTACATTCGGCCCTTTGAAGACAACTGTGAGGCTGATGTGGCCCCTGGTGAAAATGAGTTTGACACCCCTGAAATGTAACTACTCCTTAACTAGGGACAAGGAGCTCAGCACTGTCACCAGGTAGAAACAAGGTGCTGGGCCAGATAAAACAAGGTGGAGGGCTGTATTCAGCCCGCAGGTCTTGTGTTTGCCACTTGTGCTCTATGGGGTTATAGTAAGGTTCAAACTGTGTCAACAGTTAAACCCTGCAGTGCCAGATAACCAATAGCTAGCTATCATGATTGTTAAAAATTGCAGAGGGGTGATTTCACCTTCCCAAGGTCTGAAGTCTCAAGGAACACATTAGCTCATTCGGGCCCCAAACCAATTTTTGTAAATGAAGTCATAGGATTTTCGGGTGCAGCTTTCACTCTGCACTTCACCTCCAGCCTGTGTGCGGACCCAGAGCCATGCTGCACAGTCAGTTCTTTGTCTGCAAGCTCATTAATGCGGCCCCAACTCCGAAAGAAGAGCAGCTGTTTGGTGGCGCCTGGCTCACTGAGAGGGACACACAGGTACTGTTGCTGCTATTAAGCATTTGTGAGATGACAGATTGCCTCAATGAAGTGCCCATGTGCTGCTCCATTATAATGCCCCAGGTCAAGAAAAAAAGCCTGGACCCACCAAAAAGCTTTCACAGATTGGAAAGTGCACAGTTTGGGTATGTTTAGCACTTTAGCACATGCTCTGTGACTGTGCATTCAAGGCAACATGTCAGAAGAAATTAGTCTGCAGCAGGCCACATATGTCAGCCAGCTGGTGGAAACGTGCACCTGAAACTCAGGCTGGGGATTCAGAAGAAAAGGCTGCTTACCTTAAAACACCCTCAAGTTATGCACATGGGCCGAATTGTCCCGCCCCTCATGCTCAGGCAGGCATCCCTAATGAGACGCATGAGTGTGTGCACGGAAGAAGTCACTCGGCAGTACTAAGAAAAAAATTGAATCTTGTCTCATTTACTCTGAGTGGGGCAGAGAGAGACATCCCTCGCACACACTATCATACAACAACCCTCCCAAGAAGACAGTATTAACGTCTGAATTTACAGATGGGAAGGTCAAAGGGAAGTCATGTGACTTGGAAGTCATCTCACCAGAGAACCCAAAAAAGGCCTCTCAGAATCTAAATTGTTTCCATACTCCTTTCCTTCCACTTGGCATGTGCCCGTAAAGTGATGAGGTCGGTTTTCTTTCTGAACAAACGTCCCAGCACTTACATGCTCAGCTGTCATCTTCAAAAAAGAAACTCTGGCAGGCCCTGTTCCACAAACAGTGTCTACATTCAAACCTTGTTGGATTCCTGTTTGGGAATTTCCTTTATTCTTTTAAAAAGTTGATGGCAGTGAGTTATTGCCTCTTACAGGTGAGTTTGACAAGTGGTCACATAAATGATAAGGATTCTGTTGTTGAGGGCCTGCCAGGAGGTGAGCCAAGTTCAAGGCAGCAGTGGTTGGTTAAGGGCAGACATGAGAGAGAATTGCAAGGACACAGCGACCAGTTTGATGAGAGAGGTTAGGGGAGGAACATTTCCAGCTTGGGAAATTGAGCTGACTGCAGTGAAGCGTCCCAACTGAGTATATGAGGAAGAGGGAGGATTTTTTCAGGAAGTGGAGAGGTGAGATTGGGAAGGGAATGGCCAGAATGTGCTCTCTGTGAGACCTAGAGCATGCTGTTCTAGCATTTAGAAGTTAGGAGGGACTCCTGAGCTCCTGATAAGGAGTTGGGAGTTGGTGGCAAATGAGTGATCAGAGGACCCCTGTGGGATGGTTAATTTTATGTGTCAGCCTCACTGGGCAAAGGGATACCCAGAGAGCTAGTAAAACATTATTTCTGAGTTCATCTGTGAAGGAACTTCCAGGAAAGATTAACTTTTGAATCAGTAGACTAAGTAAAGAAGATCTGTTCTCACCAAGGTGGGTGGGCATCATCCAATCCATTGAGGACCAACTACTGGGTTGGCCAAAAAGTTCATTTGTTTTTTTCTGTACAATGACTGGTAGCTCTTGGTTGTCTTTAACTTCATCCAAAACAATTTTGTTAGATTGTGCCGTGACAGCTGTCATACCAGCATGCACTTAAAAAACATAATCAAAGTGGTGAATTTTTGTGCAGCCATTTTAATAATGAAGATGGAAGAAGATATGCGACATTCTTGGAGTATTATGCTTTATTATTTCAAGAAAGGAAAAAATGCAACTGAAACATGAAAAAAGATTTGTGCAGGGTGTGAAGAAGGTGCTGTGACTGGTCAAATGTGTCAAAAGTGGTCTGTGAAGTTTCATGCTGGAGATTTCTCACTGGGCGATGCTTCAATTGGTCAGGTAAGACCAGTTGAGGTTGAGATCAATCTAACTGAATGAGAACAACCAATATAATAACATGAGGGAAATAGCTGGCATACTCAAAATATCAAAATCTATAAATCTACTGGTAGGAAAGGGCAAATTCTCTCTTCTTGAGCAGGGACATCCATCTTTTTCTGCCCTTGGATATGGGAGCTCGGGGTATTCTGGCCTTCAGAATCCAGAACTTACATCTGCTGCCTGTCCCCTCCCCCACCTATCCCCATCCATGTTCTGAGGCCCTTGGCTTCAGACTGAGAGTTATATCATCAGCAAGCCTGGATCTCAGACCTTAGGCTTGGACTCAATTATAACACCAGCTTTCCTGGGTTTCCAGCTTGCAGATGGCAGACGTGGGACTTCTCAGCCTCCATAATGAGCCAATTCCTATGGTAAATCTCCTGCTATACATTTCCATATATTATATTGATTCTATGTCTCTGGAACACCCTGACTAATACACCATGTGAGGAGATACACTGGGGAGAGAAAAAAATATGAAGAGGAGAGTACACTGAAGCTTAATGATATTTGAAGTGTGTGTGAAGTCGAAGAGGAATCTTGGTAATCTTTGAGTAGCATCACCTCTGTTTCAAGTATATCCTTGAGGAGTAGCCAGATTTAAACTGACTAAACATTTGTGATAAGGAGCAGGAGAACTTGTCACATTGTGTGGGCTGATCATCTCATTCTGATTTGGCCTTAGTAAGGTGGTCAAAGAAGGCAGGCTGATGCTCAGTGCATAAGCAGATGCCAGTGGCCCTGGCAGGGGCTGAGCTAAGGTCAAGGCAGCAGTGGCTGATGCAAGGGCAGGCATGAGAGAGAATTGCAAAGACTCAGTGGCCAGTTCACATACAGACATATGCACAGTGAGCCTCTCAGCCAGCCACACAGGGAGGTGATGTGGGCTAAATTGGCTGGATTCTGCTCTGAAGGAGAAATGTGGGAGAAAAATTCAAGCAAATATTCAACTCTACTTTGCCTACCAATGGGGTGTCTGTTTCTGGGACTTCTGTGTTGTTAGCAAGTTCCTGAGTAGCCTCAAAGTGTGGAAGGAAGTAGCAGTGTGGTAGAGCGCAAGATTAAAATGCCAGCCATTGCAGGTGGTCCCCCTGTTAGGTCTGGTGGCACTAAGATTTATTCCTTCTGCTTATTTGGCTTCCTGGGATGGTTATATGATATGCCTAAACTATGTGGATTGAATGTGCTCATCAGAAGCCAGAACTGTGTCTTGAAGGAGCTCAGAGAGGGGAAGACACAGACAGAGCTAGACCCCAAATCTTGACCAGCTGTGCACATTTACACAAGGGATTTCAGTTCTCTGGGTCTTAGTTTCCTCCATGTAAAATGATGGACTTTGTATGGACTCCAAGTCTGTCCCCACTGAGACAACAGGGAGTATCTGCCAGGCTCAATACTGTGTGTGCACACATGCACACACAATAGTGAACATGCAGACCTATTAATACAGACATTTCACAAATAAACAGTTCTCAGTAATCTGAGATTACCTAAACCAGGTCAAATAGGCCATTGTTTCTTTCATACCTGAATCACAAAGGCTCTTACCTCTACCTGTTTTCTTCCCTATATTTCCCTGTGGTCCCTCAGGGTTGTAACACTTGTACAGAGGAAGTCTCCTTCTGGTTTATTTGCTGCCTCCTTGCAGGAGAATAAGAAGTCTGATGTAGCCCTGAAGGCTGCCTGCCATGAATGTGGACAGCTGGTCAAATAATGAGATTCATGCTGAAACCCCAGGAGTCCCGAAGAGATTGAGATAGGCCAGGCTTCATGCTCCCACGTTCCCAGGGCTTTCCTTGATTCCCCTAGGACCAAAGTGTAAGCCTCCACAGCTTCTCTCTGTGGGCCTGGCTCTACTAACCATTCAGAATTATTATCTATTTCTGCTCCCTTCATGTGCTCTCAGCCACCTTGGCCTCCTTGCTGTTCCTTGGCCAAGCCAAACATACTCCCACCCCAAGGCCTTTGCATTTCCTATTTATTCTGCATGGAATAACATTTCTCCTGTCCGACACCACATAGTAACTTGTTCATTTCTTTCAGGTCTCTGCTTAAGTGTCACTTCCTTAGAGAGCCTTTGTTGAATACTCCATATAAAACGCCAAATTAAGTTTTTCTTTTTCTCATGCCCAGTTTAATTTTTTTCACGGTATACCCGAGATCATTGTATGTATTTATTAGCTATTCTGAATACTAGAATATAAGCTCCAGGAGGACAGGTCTTTTGCTCATTATTCAGTCCCTGGTGCTTGGCAAAAGGCAGGTGATTAACAAATGTTTTTTTCCTTGAAGGAAAGAATAAATGAACCAATAATTGAGGATGCATGTGTGGCTCTGAGTTCTTTCTCTGGATGGTACACTTTTTCAGCTCAGTAATGTCATCAATGAGAAAGATAAGATCCTCATTTTTATGGAGTTTATGTTCTAGGGGTAGAGGCAGACTTTAAAAAGTATATACATAGTTAAATTTCAGATGCTGCTAAATGTTATGAAGAAATTAAAGGAGAGAAACTGGAAAGAGAATGGTTTGTTTGGGCTGATGCAAGTTCTTGGACATGGGGTGGTTAGGAAAAGTCTCAGATAGTTTCAAAAAAATCTGGAAAAGTGAAGAATTGAGGAAATAGCACAGAAAAAGCCCCTGAGGCTGGGATAAGTTTAGTTTATGTGAGCAACAGTAAGAAAGTCAGTGTGGCTGGAGCTTAGTGAATAAAGAGGGAAGTACCAGGAGCCTGGACTTGTGGGTAGAGGTCTAATCATTTAGGATATTGCAGGTCATTGTAAGGAGCTTAGAATTTATCCTAAGAGTAATGAGAAGTCATCCATGGAACCAGGCTGGCAGGGTCAGAGGTGGTTCAAGTTTCTATATACATAGTATTTAAGTTGCCTGAAACTCCACTGAACTTGACCCCACTGTTGGGTCTGGTTCACACAATCAAGAGCCCTGTCCTTTGGAGAATTTCCTTTCTGAGATGCAGGATATCCTTTTCTATTGTCCAGTTTTGGTTACAGCAAGACAGTCCATCAGACATTTTTAAATAAATATATTTGACATTCGCCTGGGAAGAATCAAGGTCCCACCCCCAATTTCCAGAGAACTTTCCCTGGCTAAGTTTTAAGAAACTTAGAGGAATGACTCTCCCTCATTTCTCTCGTAGTACCAATTGTTAAGTCCTGGAAGAAGATGATGTCTCAATATCTAAACTATAGGCCATGCCCTTGATCTTGATCTGCTAAAAATGTTGGTGCATGCATGTGTACATGTTCCCTCCCTCTCTCCCCCATCTCTCTCTGTCTCTTCCTTTCTCAGCTCTAAATGTCTATTCTTTTTCTGCCTTCCTGGTATAAGACCCTTCTTCCTTCCTACATTGGGTTTCTAGTGGAGGGTCACATTTGTCCACTAGTTCAGCAAATTTCCATGATTTTGAGCCACTGATGAGAACTTTCTGGCATAGAACTTCTAGAGATGTGCAGTGCATAGAATCTCAGCTTTGAACATCCTTAAGGATTTCCATCTAAATGTTGGTTCTAGTAGCAGCAGGTAATTTGGGGGTAATTAGGTGGCAAGTTATTATAATTTCCTCACCTCTTAAAAATGTGTTAGGCCAATACTTTAATACTCTTTCAGGTGCTTGACTCAAATCCATAGCATTATAATAAATTTCCTGGTGGTACATTGGGCTGGGGTGGCCTAGTGCATAATACCGGGAACCCTTCTAAAAATTTTAGGGAGAATGAAACCTGTCTTTTTAGAGAAGATAATTTTCTCCCAAAATTCATCATTAAACTTTGATGCCTCCTACCACTAGTCTGGTAGCAAGCACTACCAGGTGACTGAAAAGTGAACAAGCCACAGATGAATATTAATGGAAAAATTGTGAAACAGTCGATCATGCTTGGTTGGACAGCTTGTCACCTGTGGACATGTGGACTCCCAGTTCTACATACAGAATTTTTCTCGTAGTAAAATTGTTCGTGCTTCATCCGACGCAGTTCGCTATGGGGATATTTTAAGGTGTTTGGCAGAGTATGGTGTGTTGCAAAACACATCCTTTCTTCCAGTTCTTCTTCTTTTTCTTAAGTTTGAGAAAAATCTTAGGAATCAGTGAGTTTTAGGAATCAGCAAGGTCCCTCTCTTAGAAAGTCTCCAAATAAGATTCTATCTCTCAGGCACCAGAACGTTAGAATGTTCCTGACTAGTTTTTGAAAGGCTGCATTAGAATGTAGCTATGTCAAAGAATTCAGGCGTGAAAATTCATGTTCATTTTCTCATTTATTCAGAAATGGCCTCTGCCACGTTGTGCTAAGTTGTCTGTCGTCAGCTTGAAATCACCTCCGTCTATCTAAGTCTTGCAGAGGAGAAACCACGTTACCCAGGATCCCATTCCCTGTGCAATTCCAAGTGAGAGTCAGCCAAGGAGGGCCATGCATCTGCAGTTTAGGAGGTGGATGGAAAAAAAGAGGCCATTATACACCAGAGGCAGTCTAGAGAGATGTGTGAACAGATGTGTGAATTATCTAATTTGTGTTCTAGGCACTGATTAGTGGCTATTTCTGAGGCCTCACGTGAGTGTTTCCAGCTGATATAAGCAGTGGGAGATTCTTAGGAAGCACCTGCTACAGGCAGAGATCATCAGTGATGGCTCATCTGATCTTTACTGCCCAACTCTTCCAATGATTGTGCAGGCCTCCAAATGCCTGTATTCAACCCCTTCGTATTTGGGACACTTACGGGTTTGAGGATTAAAAACTAGAGTGTAGGGTTAGCTCTATCATATATTTAGACTACAGCTAACCTCCACAGTCGCACAGGACATCATCAGCTGGGTCACATTCATCCTTCAACTGGCCTAATATAGCAGTCCCTCCTTACCTGTGGTTTTGCTTTCTATGATTCAGTTATCTGTGGTCACTACAGTCCAAAAATATTACACAGAAATCCCAGAAATACACAACTGATAAGTTTTAAATTGCGAGTCGTTCAGTGTCACGAGACAAAATCTTACCCCATCCCACTCTGTCTTGCCCAGGATGTGAATCATCCCTTTGTCCTGTGTATCCATGCCATAGACCCTACACGCCCCTTAGTCAGTTAGGAGCTGTCTGGGTTATCAGATTGAGTGTCATGGTATTACAGTGCTTGTGTTCCAATAATGGCCCCGAAACGCAAGAGCAGTGATGCTATCAATTCGGATATGCCAGAGAGAAGCTATGTAAGTGCTTTCTTTAAGTGAAATGGTGGAAGTTCTCAACTTGTTAAGGAATGAAAAAATATTGTATGCTGAGGTTGCGAAGGTCAACAGTGAGAACAAATTTTCTATCTGTGAAATTGTGAAGGAAAAATGAATTTGTGCTAGTTTTGTTGTCATGCCTCAAAACTGCAAAAGTTATTACCACAGTGCATTATAAGTGCATAGTGAAGATGAAAAGGGCATTACATTTGCGGACGGAAGGCATGAACAGAAAACATTCTGATTGACAGTGTGTCATGCCAGAAAGCATTGAGTCCAAACAAAGACTTCACCAAGGGATCCCCTGAAACCAGTGACACCAAGCCATTTACTTCTCGTACGAGGTCATTACGCAGATTCAGGAATATGTTTGAGCTCGCAGATATTAAATTTACTGCAGACAGAGAGATCACATTCACATAACTTTTATTATAGTATATATTGTTCTAATTGTACTGTTTTATTATTAGTTATTGTTGTTAATCTCCTACTGCATCTAATATATAAGTTATATTTTATCATAGGTATGAATGTACTTATAGGGGAAAATATAGTGTGTATAGGGCTTGATACTACCCTTGGTTGGTTTCAGGTATCCACTGGGGGTCTTGGAATATATTCTCCATGGATAAGGGGGGCAACTGTCATCTCAGTTGACACATAATCTTTTTGAAAGACAGTATCAATCACATAAATCTCAGAGGACTTGAGAAGATACAAATCTGCTCAGAGTTGACATCCGTGGATTTATCCAACCTTCCTTGAACCTATTTACACTTTTAGCCTTACCAACACTTGAGAAACAATTGGACTTGTCTCCTTGTATTTTCCTTATAGCTCTCATATTCAATGTAAAACTTGGCTGGTATCACTCTAACAGTTCTTTCAAGACTCTCCAAGTTAAACATATGAGGCATGGTGAAATCAAACTTTTTCCCAGGAATACACTCTTGCCCACTATCTGTGTTAATTATTGGATTTAACGCTTATCAGGGAAGGGTGCTGAAAACAGTGATGTAACAGACATCTACTACTTTTTCCAAGTTAGCTCAACATGCACTTGGTTGTGTAAAAATGTTTGCATCTTAGCTGTTTCAGAGAGAAAAAGAGCATAGAAGATCAAATAAGATAAACTTTAAAATAGATATGGAATCAGAGTAAGGGACTAGTTATGTAGCTTGATTGTTTAATGGATGTAGACTCAGAGAGCCAGCTGGGTCATCTCCACCATCGATTAGTTCTGCTGAATGGACCAAAGTCTCTTCTAGCTCAGCATTAGGATGGCATTTGCCTCTATTTTTCTGCTCTGTAGCCAACAATACCCCTCTTCGGAGCAACACACGCTTCTCGACATGTTAAAATATTTCATCAGCTTGTCGTTAAGTCAGGTTTTAAGAAGCATATCCAGGGCTGATGTTCCACTGTTGTACCACTTTTTGGAACTACTAGTTTCGAAAATATTGAAAAACATTCTTACTACTAGATAAATTGTCATTCCTCTGAGTCTTCCCATTGTACCCCACATCCTACACATTTCCTCAGGATTGAGCAATTAATAGTTCATAGTGCGTGGCATGGCAGGGGAGCTTCCAGGACCTCCCCATTTGCATTGGTTGGTCCTTGTTTCATATCTGCTGTTAAATGTTAATATCACCCCAGAGCATATCTGTTGATTGAAGAGTTGAAGTGGCAGAGAATGATCTTACTTCCATTTTACTGTCTCCTACCCCTACCAATGAACAGCCTATTGGGAATGTTTATACTTTTAATGTAATCACGTCCACTTCTGGCTTAAAACAATCAAAGATAGATCCCCACAAGTGAGGTTCTTAATAGCTGGTTAGTTACTCCCTGTACCAAGGAATAAAACCTCAGAGAGGAGTGTCTTGAATTCTCTTCTGTTATAGAGAACAAAGTTATAGAAATGGGACTTCTCTGTCGTTCTATTACCAGACCCAGACAGGGCACACAAAGTGGTCAGTGTTGACCAGGGAGAAGGAAGATCTTTAAACCTCAGGCCAGAGAGAGAGAACGAAGGGACAGAGAGGCCCAAAAGTTCTGGGTGCACAGGTTATTTACCTCCGAAGTTCATTTATAATGTGTGGGGGGAACATTGACTTTGTTGTGACAGACGTGATCTGAGTCCTGATTTGGCCATTTCAGGCTCTGTGACTGTGGGTATTTGAACCTTAGTGGGTCTCAGTATATTTATTTTAAAATGGGGATAATTCATACAGTGGTTGTGAGGATTGAACGAGATAATTCCTACATGCAAAACACACTAACATTCAAATGACAGCTAAACAAACCACGAAACAAGCAACATGCTCCTCAAATTTTTTATTCTGAGCAGTGAGAAGAAAAGGCTGAGAAGATGTTCCTGGCCAGTGGCACTCTTTGAATTGTAATATTGTTCTGCTGGTTTCTGTAATGAACTTCTCTGTGTGTTACCATACTGGCCGAAAGCCTTCACTCACCGTGAAGGTCATGTTCCAAGAGAAAAGAAATGAGATCCAATGCTTTCCCTTGTCACTTCTAGTAAGAGAAGGCCAAAGTGAATGGTCTTCCAATTCCTATCCTATAGCCTGCTAATTCTGAGAAACCACCTTCTTAGAAATTGTCCTAGGCCTCTTTAATTTCTCCAATGCAATGTAATACTCACCAGCACCGTGGAAACACATACCGAGGCAAGTATAAATTCCCCAAGTTGCCACATGAGCAAGCTCTTCCTCCCATGATAATCCCTTACTCCAGCCCACCGGCTATATCTCATGGCTCCTTGTGGGAACCAGCTGCAGTTCTTGACAATGGTGGATGTGCCTTTTTACCAGTAAAATGTGTATCCTGGGTTCTTTTCAGTACCTCTTGAGCAATGAAGCTCATTTTCTATGTTTTAATGATTTAGACTATATCATTATCCTCTTTAAAGTCAAGGTGGCAAATAGGAGTAACCTCAAATACCAGCACAGATCACTTGGTAGAAGATGCTGATATATTGTGCTTTATCCGGATTCTAAGGCTGCAATGAAGGCCAGGGCTGATTAGCAATATCTATAATGGGTAGGGGAAGGGATGATGTCAGTGTTTATAATGCGCTTGCCAATCCTGTTTTACAGTCTCTGATTGTTATTCAAACAATATCAGACTGAATGGATTAGAGGAGCTTTTCTTAAGAAAATGATAAAACAAAAATTAAGAGATACCCATCTCTAAGCAGACTATTTTATGATTTCAAATTGGAGGATACACTGTTACCTGTGCAAGATGAGTTTTCTGGTGCTATGTTTACATGCAATGAAGAGAAAACATGTGTGTGAGTGTGCATAAGTAATATGTCCCAGCTTTTATTTCTGTCTTCCAAAGTACGGTATATAGCCTTCAAATTTTCAATCAGTATGTACTTTCTTTGGTGTGTTTGTGCTTCTCTCCCACAACGAGATGTATCTATTTCTTCCTACTCTTTTCTCTTCAGCCTTCTACCTACTCTGATATTCTGGAAAGCCACCTGGTGGTATCTTGCCGCTACAGGTATCCACAGAAGTTTGAAATAAGTGCCAAGGATCCTATCTCTCGATGCTCAAAAAGCTGTAAATCCCCAAAGGCCTGTGGCAGTGCTGTCCAGGCATGGGGGATGGCTCCTACCCCCATCTGTGTCACACTCTGTGTCCTGAACACTAAGACAACACTACACAAAATGAACCCACAACTTCTGCTTCTACAGTGCAAGCCCTGTTCGCAAAGGGCTCTCACAGGGGGTTGGTGGGGGGACAGGGTGCCCAGAGGCCAGACCAAGCTCCTACCCCATCTCCTGCAAATGTGTTCACTGTACTTCTTGCAAAACTACTTGTGAAAATTGCCAGCTGGTGGGCCTGTCTCCTTAGGACACTAGCACTTGAATGGTTAGAGTTCTTGGATATTTTAGACCATGAACATGTAGTGATTTCAGGGTTTCTTTCTAATCCCTCACAGCTGTTTTGCTTCCAAGTAAAATGTTGTGGTTTCACTGTAGCCTACAGGAATATCCTCTAGGATAGTTGGGGTATAGAGGAGATGTTTGACTTTCAGATTAAATACTCTTTCTTCTTTCAAATTTTATTGTGTTCCCTATTGATAATTTCTACCATTTTAAAACTCCTTTTATTTATTTTGTTAGTCAAAATTTATCGAGCTGCTCTGATGTCCCAGGGAGTAATACTGAATCTTGACCTGGTTAATGTGAACACACAACCTCTGTCTCCACAGTTTTCACAAGTTGAGTAGAAGGGAAGACAAACACAAAACCAAAATTCTGTTACTGAGAGAAAAAGGAAACTTAAAAGAATTTATGTCCAGAGAATAGTCCTGGGGAGAAAAATTAATCCTAGGCATATGAGGGGTAATAAATGATATTTCTGACTTGACCTTTGCCAGCCAACACTGGACACCAGTCTCTCTGCACTGATGTTGACTTTGTCCGGCTCACAGAAGCATGGTTAGCAAGCACTGGACTGCCAGCGTGGTTTAAAAGCTAAAACAAATTTAACAACATCCCAGGCTGGAGGAAATCTTAACTGAGAACTCTAAGGAATAGCTGCCTTGGCATAAGCTATGTATAATGTTAAAAGGAAGCAGGTTTTGAGGCCAAGATGTATTTTCAACAGCTAATGCTTTAAAGACAGAGCTGTATGTTGGAACGCTGACTCTGTGTCCCTTAGTGATACAAATATGAGTTGTGCCTGTAGTCAATGTTTGTTTATTTCTTACACCCTCACAGAAGGAAAGGTGAGCATAAGTCCAAATCAAAGCACAGAAGGTCAGTAGGTCCACCCCATTTCAGGACTGAAATAAAAAGAAGAAGAAAGACTGGGTAAGTCAGTTACCCATGGCCCCCAACTGTAGGGGTTGGTTAGCAGTAAATGTCAACAGTCCTAACAAGGACTGTGGAGTAATTTGTTAAATAACAGAGTGAGCACGCCAGTCAGAAGCCACTGGAAGAGAGGCAGCATCAATTAGAGACAAAGAAGATCACTCACTTTTTTCTGCACCGCATGGGTCTTCAGAGGCCCAGAGTTAGCTGATCCAGAAAGAACAGAGAAAGCAGAAGGAAAGAGAGGGGGAAGGAGCAGGCCACTCAGCCTCCTGGAAGGCTGAGGGGTGGTGAAGAAAGAAAGTTCTTACTCACACTGAGAAAACACACAGGACCTGAGCAGAAAGCGGAAAGAAAGCCCCGCAGTCCCCAGGGAACTTGACAGAGAGTGTCTGACAGCTAGACCGAGTGACCAGCCTCACCATCTGTCCCACAGGACTCTCCCCAACAATGGGGACTTCTGCAGACCTTCTGCCCCTTCCCTTCCCCCATCTTTAGCATGCATTTAAATGAGGCCCCCTAACTTGGGGGGCGTCTGCTCCTGTTGTGATCTCTCTCACTGAGGCAGCCAGCCCAGCGCCCCCCTTTCCTAGCCCTGAACAGGAGGCCCGAGGGGAGAGGTTAAAATCTCAGCTGCCCAGAGAGATGATTACAGAGCTGCTCCCAAATTAAGCTGCTTCACTGCTGGTACTTGGGCATGTGTTGGGATAATTGTGCTTGAATACTTAATGCTTGATTGACTTGGCTGTTTTGTGTTTGACCATATTTTGAAATGCAATCTCACTGTTGGGGTAGGCGATTAGCATGGAGCCCATGGGGTTGGAGATAGTGAGACTGAGTTGCTTCTGTGGTGATTTCTTGCTTCTTTCCTGGATTCAGCACAGAAAGCTGAGTGTTCTGCTGGGGCTTATTTGCCTATATTTGGATCATCTGGAATTCTGATCTTAAAAAGGAAGTCTCTTCATCCTGAACTTACATGTAGCTGCCAGCTTTGATCTTTGCCCCTTTGGTTACAGCTGAGATTTGCTTCCATTTCAAGTGAACTTTGTCCCGGTTCAGCAGTGGAAGAATAAAATAGGAGAAGGGAAGTCAGAGCTCAGAGAACAGAAATTCATGCCCAGTGTCAGAAAGGCTAGGACAGAATGTGAGGGATAAATTATAACCCAGAACCCAGAGCTGCATGGTTAGCAGCCAGCTGAGCGGCTTTGGTGCCATGTCTCATGTAGTTCTTGGTAGGTATATCCTAAACATCTTTATATTCCCAGAGCCTAGAACACTGCCTGACTTTTAGTAAGCATTCAGTATTTACATCTGTGGAACAAGTATATGACAGCTAGCACAATTTCTACGAAAAGGAGAAGGGTAATTTGATAATTTTTAAAAATCTGTTTAATTTCATTTTGCAAATGATGGGCTTGACCATCACTCAGACCATGTCCCATGTTATTGAAATAAAACATTCCAGGTAAGAGTTACAAAAGGCAGGCAGTGGATTTCACAGATGCAAGACCACTTTGGGGATATTTGTTTGTTTTTAACAATTTCTTTTATTGTTGTTCAGGTACAGTTGTCTCCATTTTCCTGTTACCACGTTCCCCCACCCCACCCCACCCACCCCCACTTCCCACCCTCAATCCTTCCCCCATTGTCTTTGTTCATGGGTCCTTTATACATGTTCCTTTATGACCCTTCCCTTTCTTTCCAACAAAGGAAGGCCATTTAATCGTATTTAAAAGCAATACACACAGGTACTGATTTATTTAAAGAGAAAAGAGGAAGTTAACCACGCTATAGGCAGATGACTTAATGTGCATCACTAATTCCATAAACAAAGTGTCTATTTCATCAACAATGGCATGATAACCCATTTGTTGAGTTTTATAAAGAAAACAAGCACAAAGAACTGATTAAATATATTATTAAACGTAGATGATGGGTCTTAACAATTTCAGGAGTACAGAAGGGTGAAGTGGGGGTCTAAGAGCAAACGATGATAAGGTGCATGCAGTTGCAGTCTCTGTGTTGCCCTGGACCTCTGAGGACTAAAGTTTAACAAAATGAAGGAGTTTGCTGACCTCGGCTTAGTTGTTTAATTTTTAGCATATCTGGGATATACAAACTTGACTTATTTGCAAGTTGATCATTAATGTCCCTCAGTCAAGACACAACTCCTATGTTACTCTTATTATTGTTATTGTTCTGAATTAAAAATGAAGACTGATTCTTGGGTCTTCATTTGTTCTGTGTTCTTCAATTATTGAAGACTTTTTCCTGTC
>VMDR010002366.1:0-93778 GCA_007922815.1 Macrotus californicus
CTTGTTGAAGCATTTTTTAATTTTTATTGAATTTTTAGAAGGACATTGGTTAATAAAATTATATGTTTTAAGTGTACAATTCTATAATACATCCATCATCTGTATATTGTACTGTGTTTACCACCCAAAGTCAAGTTTCTTTCTACCACTATTTATCCCCTCTTTACTCTCTTCTACTTCTCCCCACCCTCCTTTCCCTCTGGAAATCACCAGACTATTGTCTGTATCTATGAGTTTTGTTTTGTTTTGCTTTCTTAATCCCTTCACCTTTTCACCCTTCCAAACTCCCTCAGCTCTGACAGATGTCTGTTTTGATTGCTTCAAAATAATCATCAGATGATTCCACAATCTCTTTTATTTTAGTAATGGCATTTACCAATTTTCTAGTTGCAGTTAGTTTGAGATCTCCTTGTTTTGGGGTATGATGAGTGATCTCCACTTGAAGCTTGAACATTTTCATATTTTTTTTGGTTTTAGCCAGTTTTCTTTGACACTGCACAAGCAGGGGAAGAGGGGACATGCGGCTTCACTTTTACTGTATGAACGTAGAATTCCAGGTTCCCCATTCATCCTCCATTAACACCCAGGGCTAAAGGGGCTCCTGGTTTTTCTGGGTGGAAGTTCTGGCTCCCAACTTGATCTTCACTGACATCTCCATGGGGGTGGCCTGATTACCTCTGGGCAATGATGAAAGTCCTGAGTCTCCATCAGGTCTTCCATGACACTGCCCTAGCCAGGGACAGGCACAGAGGAGATGCATCATTATTCTTGGATGGGGGTGGAAGTCCAAGCTTCCTATGTGGTTCCCATTAACACCATGGTGGTGCATCATTATCCACCAGCAGGGATAAAGGCCTTCTCTGATACCACTTTGGTGGCAGTATTGGGGCTCTTCAGTATAGCCTCATGAGGGTAGAATTCTAGACTCCCTACTTGGCCTCTGCTAGGGCAGGTGGATGTAGGGGCCACAATTTTTTCTGTGATGTCTGGCGGGAGTGGAGGTATCATTGTCTGAAAGATTTCTATCTGGTTAGCCTCTTTCTTGGTCCTTTGGCTAAAGGAAACAGACTTTTGTGGGAGATTTTTATTTTGTCTGTGCTTGTTGCTATTTCCAGCTTCTTCATTTCTGAATCTTGAATACATGAGGCAAAAAAGAAAACCAAGAGACTGTTATTCTTCAGGTCCAAGTTCCCTAGCCAGTCTGCCTTCTTTCCTTTACCTTTCAAATCCTTCTTATATTTGCTTTTAATATAATGTCCATGGTTTTCAGTTGTTGTTAGCAGGGAGAATAGAGAAAATAATGTCTACTCCATCTTCCCAGAAGTAGGAGTCTGAGAGAATTGTTTTTAGCAGTGGACTTTTTAAAAAAATGAAGTTAATATCAAGAATAGCATAATCTTCTTCAGTCAAAAATCAGTAAAGACTGTAGATATTTTGTATAGCCAAAGGTATAAGAATAAACATCAGCATTGACCACACTGTTCTAAGACACATTAATAGTTGTGCCATGAAAAAAAAATATTCCTCTGTGATCAAAAACATCTGGGAAAGGGTGCATTTTATGTCCCTTCCCCCTACCCTGCTTTGGGACTTGTGATATAATTAGCTTATTAAAGGCTCAGAGAAGATCTGCAATAAAGAATGTGATTAATTTTTAATCCAGTGATTCCCAAATTACTGAACCATGTTATCCCAGAACATCTAATAACATCCTGTAATAGTGTCCACTTTGGAAATATTGAGCCATACCCATAATCCAGAGGAGCCATCTCAGGATGAGGGCTTTGGAAGGGAGGGAACTGGCATCTTACTGTGTGAACTGTCCACCCAGGTCTCAGGAAGGGCAAAGCATCTGTCTTAATGGAACATACACGGTAGCTGGAGGATACATAGTAATCCTTTGCATTTTCCCCACTCTAGGAACCTCTGTGCTTTTACTTTCTTTTGCTTTTTTATTTTTATCTATATACTCTCTCTACAAGGTAAGAAGGGAAAGTATTACTCTTACTCTCCCCATTTTGCAGGTGACAAATAGGTCCAAACAAATGAAAGCATGTTCCTAGAAGAGCCAGACAGATCTAGATGTGTAGCCTATGGACTACAAACCCTTCATAATTTCTGAATCTCTGCAAGTCCTGACCACAGCCCTGTTCCACCAGACACAGGTGTGGTCTGACCTCCTGGGCCTGTGCTCTGGGGTTCTGTGCCCCGAATCCTAGCTGGACCTCCCTTGCAGAAGCACATCCATAGGGCTTCCAGAACTTCACCCCCTGCCCCACACAAAGTGTTGCCAGGATGGTCTTCCTGCTTTCCAGAAATCTTTGTTCTGTGGGAAACAAGTGCTGTTTTCCAGAACTAAACCTCTGGAGAGGGGAGGGGAAGCTAGAATTCTAAATACAGGATGAGGATCAAAATTGCTCACTGACCCTCACTTCCTCTTTGGCCACCACAGCCCACTGTGTGACTGGAGAGAGGAAATGGCCAGGACTTCAGAAAGCATTTTAACTGTGAAGAAATGTTCCCCGTAAACATAACATCCAAGTGGCATGCCTCCTGCTCCCAGACTAACACAATAGTGACTTGTCTGCCACGTTGTCTTCAGGGAGTCAGGAGAAGGAAATGAGCACTCTCTTACTTTGAGGAAGGTTCAGCATGAGGACAAAATCACCGAATAAAGTGAGACACTGGATGATGCTGTGACAACTAAATATGTGTCCCAGAAAAGAGCTCCTCTCTGAAGCCCGAGGTGCTTATCTTCCTTCGTGGTAATGTCACAGCCCCCCTTTTCTCTGCTAGTGGTCACAAAGGAAGACAGTTCTTTAGTGGGGGAAGAGATGAGAGAGCAAACAGGGATTTTGTGGTTCACATCACTTGTCTGACTGGCCTTGCCAGAGAATGGAATTTACTGTTGCCTACAATTAGTTCTTCCTTCCTACTTAGCAACTCTTGCTGCTAAGCACATTAACTAATGCATTCAATTCTTAAATTGTTCAATCTTCAGATCGGATTAGCTTTTCCAGCTTGACCAGATAGGCTCAAGGAATCAGACATGGCCACAAAGCAGATTTAACTGGGAGGGAGGTCAGAAAAACAGAGCATGTTCAAATGGTAGGCCCAAGAGTAGCCTGGAAAAGCCACTGTGGTCAGCCTGGGGCCAACATGAGGGCCCCAGGCCCTTGAGGCCACCCCCCAGGTGGTGAGAGGGAGAGAGGGATGTAAAAACTCAGGTGAAAGAACACAGCAAACCTGCTTTGAACTCCACAACCTGGGGCCCTGGTGTAAGTACAGTCCTGCAGGTAGAGCTGAGAGGAAGGAGCAAGGACAGGCATGACTGCGGGCCTCCAGATTCTGTCACCACCACCTGACTGTGTGGCCTGGGGCAGTTGCTTCACCTTCAAGACAACTTCCCCCTTGGGCTAGATCATCTCCAGGGTCACATTTTGCTTTAACAGTCTATGATTTTTTAAAAAGTATTTCGGGGTATTTTTATTTTCCTCTTTATCTCCTGAATTGCATTTTTATTACTACATATTCACCGTAACAAATTACACAAATGTATAAAGTAAAAAGGGCAAGACCCCACCCACCTCCCCCGCCCCGCCCCCCCTTCCCCCCCCAGGTCCTTGCCTCTGGGATTTCACTTTTTCACAATTGGAGCGGATTGCCTAAGACCATGGGCTCTAGAACCACATGGCCTGCTTCAAATCCATTCGCTCCCCTTTCCCAGTGCTGGGGCTTGAACATAGCTGTCCTCTCCTGCTTCTTTTTCTTCATCTGTAAAAGTAAGACAATAATAGTATATATGTTACTATGAATTGACATATACACAGCAATGCCTGACATATGGTGTCCAATACACACCAGCTGTTTTACTGTGGCAGACGTCCACTTACAATAATGGAACATGAATATAGCAAGCCTGAGTGCTACCTGCAAGGAGTCATCCCAGGCAAATGTCAGGACTCCCTTTGTGTCTGTTCCATGCCCCTCTGTGTGTACATTTTTATAGAGAGAAGGAAATGCTGGGTACAGCAAGGAGAAGTTAAGGAGCCACCCAGAACTGGTATATCACACACCGTGTGACATCACTGTATACAATCTCTTTAGCTGAAGGAATTCTCAGGAGGAAACTGGATAATCCATTTAAAAACAGGCATCTGAAAATAACATTGTAGGAAAAGCAACAGAGGGAAAAACTGAATTTCTTATTAATAATGTGAGTTTTTTAAAAAGTCCATTCCATGCAGAGCTTTCCAATCAGGCATTGTCTGGAGTTGAATACTGTGCAGCAAAGAATGCAGACATGCTTCTTGATACAGAGAGCTAACAAAATGCCCCCATCCCCATGCATCCCTGCTTCCCTTGGGTTATGTCCCGCCTTCTTCAAACTCCCTGCAAAATCAGCTAAAGACCTTTCCAGGCTTCCCAGCACGTCCCTGGCCTGAGTGCATGCTATCTGCTTCTCCACCTCATCACACCAACAGCTCATCCCTAGGCTGATTTGGTGGCCTGTGACGCCAGGCTCCCAGTCTGCTTCATCAGCCAGGCCCCACTGAGGCTTTCCCTCCTACCCCTGAGTGCCAGTTGTCCCTTCCTGTAATTCTTTAAGACTTATCCATACTGTGAAGGATCATAAGAGCTGGCAGGAAAAGCTTGGGCTTTGGTGTCAGGCAGGACATGACTTAATTTCTCCAAGTCTCACTATCCTTCCTCATCTCTGAAATGGGCTAATAGTATCAGCCTCATAGGCTTGCAGCAAGACTAACTAGGGTGATAATGTAGATAAAATGTCTATCATCATGCCTGGCATACAGATGATGCTTAATAAAATATTCCTCTTGCCACTTCCTATTGCTTTTTCCTGTATGTTTGTCAGCCTATCTGCCCCACTAGACAGTGAGCTCCTCACAGGTAAGAATTACATCTTATTCTTCTCTATATCTCTTATTCTCTGTAGCCCCAGACTTCAGAACAATGGTAGTGTATAGTAGGTACCCAGCATATCAATTATTTATTGCCATAGTAATACAGCATAGCAAACAAACTTAATCATTATTTAACTTATGATTCAGCAATTAGGCTGTTTAAGGCAGGCTCAGCTGGGTGATTCTGGGTATAGGTCATGTAGGCTCTGACCTGAGGGCTGGCGAGTATGGGGCACGGTGATGGACTGTGTGGCCCTCACCAAGCAGCAGCTGAACCTGGCCTGCTCACATAGCAGCTAGCAGGGTTCTCAGAGAGGAAGATGAAAGGCCTCTCGAAGACCAAACTTGAAATTGGCATATTGTCACTTCTGCCACATTCTACTGGCCAAAGCAAGTCCTGAGGCCAGCTCAGATTCAAAGGACAGCAAAATAGACTCCATCGTTCCATCTCTTAATAAAAAGAAGTCATATTTTAAAGGGCATGGATTCAGAGAGAAGTGGGGAATTACCACCATTTTTGCAGTTTACCACACCCAGATTTCTGAATGGAAGAGGTAGTTAGGGAGGAAAAAAATGAATCAAAAAGGCAGTAAGAAGAAAAGTCCAGTTTATGTCCTCACAGCCATGGGCAAGGACACAAATTCTAGGTTGCTCAATAGGAGCAAGATGAAAATGACCTCTCAAACCATTAAGTAGTCAAGCGTTCTCTAAGGTACAGTAAAGAGAATATGTGCCAATTGGGGGATAAATCAAGATACTCCTCTCCTGGTGTCTTGGGAAGGCAAAGGAGCCTGGATTTATTGAGGACACTCAGCTTCTTGACAGCAGTATAATTACAGAATCCAGCGTCATTAATCAGCAATCAGTGACGACCTAGGGAGTCTCTAAACCTCTAAGTCTACCTGTTCTAAAATTGATTAGACTTAAAAACAATTACTTAAATTCCACATACTTGAGCATTTGGCTTAGGAGGAAGAAGGAAAAATATCAAAAAGAGAAGTTGATGTTTTTTTTAATTAATATGTACCTCTCAAACATCTTTTATTAGCCTTTCAGTAATTTGATAAAACATGTTACACATACAAACACACACTCACGAAACTTCTATCAGAGAAGCTGTCACCGATACCGGATACAATGGATTGGCGAAGTCCCCATTCCATCTACTTCAGGAAGGCTGGCTTCCCCCATTACAGCTATGCATTTCCAGGGGCAGGGGCTCACTTTCTTCTGGTCAGTTCTTGTGACCAGCTGCTTCCTCGTTGTCACCTCAGTGCCAGCAGTGCTCACCTCTCTCCTTTCTTAAGATGCCCTGTCATGGCTCAAAACCTCAATTCTTCCTTTCCCGCAAAGTTCTTTATACACAGCCTCGGGTAACAGATTTTACTGAAGGTCTTGTGGCCAAAGAGGGTAATTACAGCACAAGGCAGAAAGTGAATTCACTGTCAGATAAACATCACTGTTCCTAATTTTGGTTGCCTATACTTATTCTCAGGGCTTTCTCTCTGGCTGTCGTCCCTGTGCTCCAGCCTGTGCCATAGCACCATGCCCCAGGCTCTCCTCATGCCTCCTTCTAGACCACTAAGCTATCTCCTTGTTGGTCTGGGCTTCTAGCCTCTCATCTCTTTTCCCTCCTGGATACCCACACAACTTGAACATGTCTTATTTCCAAGAGCTGTTTAGCTTTCTTGTGTTGCATCCTTACCCATCCAGCTCAGGCCCAGGGGCCTCCTTTCTCAGCCCTAGGGATGCCCCTACAGTTGTTTCCCGAGCAAAATTGCAGTTATCCCACTTAAGAACAATTCTTCCTCCTAGACCAACAAAGAAAAACTGCACTCAACTCTTAAAATAGCAGGTGCTTTCTGTCATCTGTCCATTCTGTCTGCCATATGATTTGAAAGCTCAGAGAGCTGTGCCTCGCTTCCATGCCTGAAACCCCCACCGAAAGGTCATTTCTTCAGGTGAAGGGATTAGATCCAGAAGACACATATAATCAACATTTTACTTAAAAGAAGTTACTCATTAAGTTAGAAGTCCTCAAATTTTAGTGTATATAAAAATCTTTCAGTGCACAGGTTAAAAATACAGTTTCCCTGGTCCTATCCTATCAGAATCTGATACTAAAGATCTGAGGTAAACCTAGAAATCTGTGTGTTTAAAAAGTATCCCACCTCCACCTCTCCCTCAGGTGATTCTGATGCAGAATCACACCTTGAAAAACACTGCTTTTCACCTTGAGCGGCATAGCTCAGTTGACCATCATCCAGCAAAGCAAAAGGTCACAGGTTAGATTCCCAGTCAGGGCACAAGCCTGGGTTTCAGGCTGGTCCCCAGTTGGTGTGTGTGTGTGCGAGAGGCAACTGATCAATGTTTCTCTCACACATAGATGTCTTTCTCCCTCTCCTCCCTCCCTTCCCCTCTCTTGAAAAATAAATAAATAAAATCTTTAAAACAAACAAACAAAAGAAACCCTCTGCTTTTCTGTTTGACCTATGGTGAGGAAAATGGAGATGCCCAGAATCAAATAACAATCCGCTTTAGTTTCCTATAGCTGCTGTTACAAGTCACCACTAACTTGGTGACTTAAAAACAACAGAAAGTTGCAACAGTAATCAAAATAGGCAAAAGGTGGAAACAACCCAACTGTCTGTGCATGGATAAATGGATAAACAAAGTGTGACATAGACATAAAATGGGGGACGATTCAGCCTTAAAAAGGAAGGGAATGCTTCTGCATGCTCTGACATGGATGAACTTTGAAGACATTATACTAAGTGAAATAAACCAGACGCAAAAAGAAGTATTATATGATTTCACCTACATGAAGTACTTAAGAGTAGTACGTTTCAAAAAGTAGAAGGCTGCTTGCCAGGGGGCAGTGGGAAGTGGGCAGTGGAAGTCAGTGTTTAATTGGTACAGTTTCAGTTTGGGGCATGAAATGGTCTGGAGGCTGATAGTGGTAGTGGTTGCACAACAATGTTAATGTGCTAATGCCACAGAATTGCACACTTAAGAGTAGTTAAAATAGTAAGTGTTATACTGTGTATATTTTAACAGAATGTCAAGAAGCTAAAACAAAACAAAAACATAAACCCAGATATTTATTCCCTCACAAATACGGAGGCCAGAAGTTGAAACTCAGTATCACTGCATTGCAATCAATGTGTGGGCAGGGCCACCCTCTTCCCAGAGCTCCGGAAGGAGCCGAATCTGTTCCTCGATTCTTCCAGCTTCTGGTGGCAGCCAGCATTCTTGGCTTGCAGTCACATCACCTTAATCTTGACTTCCGTCTTCATATCGCCTTCTCCTCTTCTCTGTTTGATATCTCCCTCCACCTCTCTCCTATAAGTGAGGACTCCTGTGATTATATATTTAGGGTCCACCCAGATAACCTTTTCATCTTCAGATTTTTAACTTAATTACATCTGTAAAGTCTTTTTCTGCTGTACAAAATAGCAGTTACAACTTCCAAGGATTAAGGCGTGGCTATTTCAGGGGCCATTTCTCAGCCTATCACACTGTTTGTCAAAATTCTAGGGAATGGGGCCAGGATGGGGGAAGGAGAAGAAAGGATCAAGAACTGGGAGTTTGCTCAAATGGAAAGCAGGTTCAGGGGAATGACTGGCATCTTTGACAGGTGAGGGCACCGCCACTGTCTAGCTTCCTGGTGTCAGAGGTGCTGTCCCACTGCAGGGAGAAGGGAGTTCAAGATGGATCCCTTGTCAAGGAAGGGTGGCTGGGATTCAGCCAGAGGCTAAGGTCTTCATCCAGACTCACAGATCCTCCATGGCTGCCCTGGCAGGTACCCAGGCACTCCCAGCATCGCATGCTCTGGGGCTGAAGGGAAGCAGGAAGTGACCACAACCCTTCTCATGCCCACTTTGGAGCACCCCAGATCTGAAGGAAGGACAAAGAGCCAAGTTTAGCTCCTGTTTGCCAAGCACAGAGCCAGTCTCTCTCCATACTTAAGCCTATCTAATCCTAACCTCAGCCCTAAGGAGGGGGGAATATTAGTCCCAGTTTTACAGATGAGATACCTGTAGTTCAGAAAAGTGAAGTGATTTGCTCACAATTACATAGCACATCCATCTTCTGAGTTCTGTTGAGGTGAAGGGCTCCAATTCAAGTTGAACAGACCTGGCTTCATATTCTGGCTCTGTACTTACTGGCCATGTGGTCATGGACACAACCTCTCTGCACCTGCATTCTCTTCTCTAAACTGCGGTACTGCTACAGGAAGTACTTATCCCATGGGTTCAGCTGTTATTAAAGTAAATACAGTGTTGAGTGTGGTGTTTGGCACATAAATGCCCAGATACCAATATTAAGATTCCCAGCCCTGCCCAGGCACAGAGAGCAGGGCTTGCCCCAGCCTGGCTCCTTCCTCCCCTGGCTGGCAGGAGGGCCGGAGCAAGCATGCAGCCCCAGAGCTGACCTGGTTAGGAAGGGGCTTTCTATACAGAAGAGCATCTGGGTGTGCAGCAACTGGACTCTTCCAGCTCTGCCCTTCTGCCTCCCCAGCGAATCCATTCTTAACCCTCAGCAAAGCAGATGGCAGGGAAGCCTGATAAATGCCCATTTGTTCTCCACCACTACCGCCTGCCTGGTCTTGATGGGCTTCAAGGACTGAGGTGTTCAGCTTACTCAGGGATTTCAGCAGGCCCAGCCTCACCCCCAGTGCCAGCAACAACCACAGGGCTGGCAGGCAGACTGGGAAAAGCAGGAGGCAACCCCATCTCCTGTCCTGGGCCTTCCAGGGCGGAGGTTGCCTGCACAAGAACCGCTTTTGGAGCTGTGAATCCATTTGCAGGAGAGGCCCGTGATTGTACAAGTTGATTTAAAGCAATTACAAGTTATTTTAGCAAATACAACTGACCCAGCAATAGTCTAACATTGACTCTGGAGGTGACCTAGCCCGAGGTGCCCCAAAGGAAACCATTTTGGGCATGACTGAGCTGCCCTAGGCACCCAGGGCCTAGCTGCAGGTGAGCAACGGGATGGCATTGACCCCCATGAGCCACAGTCTAGGCACACCTGACACCCAGTCAGGAGGGAGTCTGCCCTTTACTGAATACCATTGTATACTAAATCCTGTCTATCCCATCCCAGGAGAGCATATAAAAATGTGCTATGGTTCTGCCCCAAGGTCTCGATGAGTTTTTCCCAAATGAGCCCCCTACCATCAGTGCCAGACCTACCTGTTCCTCCCTGGTATCTCTAGTTCCTGCCCTGAATCCACATAACTGGCCTCTCCTTCCAGCCCTTCAGAGAGCACAGTGTGACAAATCTGCTCCCACTGCACTTAGTCAGTGCCTCGTTGGTTCACTGCCAAGCACGGTTCTCTTCGTCACAGGCCTTGCCCAAGTGTGAATGGCCAGTGCTTGCTGGCACCAGCACTCACGCCCAGCCCTCAGGGCAGCATGCAGTCTTTCTTTTCATCGAAATCCTCCTTTAAAGTAGAAAGTGCTGCAGGCATAGCGACATGAACCGTCTGGACTGGATCTATGACATGAGTAAGAAAAATCAATAAAAAATAAACCCACTCCTAGCACATAAGTGAATGTCCTTTGTTTTTTTTATTATAACTTTACTTAGCATCTGCAGACTGTGGAGCTTCAAAGGGACTTCAAAAGTATGAAGCTCAGCTCTTAGCTATATAAATTAGGAACCTGGAGCAAGGATGTCCTTGCAGGCACACAGCTAGGAATGAATTTTTAAATTGTGTGAACCCAGTACATTATTATTCCTGCTCGCAGATGACAGGAGAGGGTCAGGAGGCAAAAGTGGTCACCAACAGGCACAGATTGATCCAGGTGTCTTTAAAGAAGTGAGGCAGACAGAGGGAAAGCTGGCCCAAGGCCTCTGACAGCTTCAAGGCTGGGAGGTGGGGCCTGAGAAAGGGCCTTTTGCCCCTTCAGGGCTGCAGCCATGGGATGCTTACGTGGAATGATGGCTCTTGCTTCCTGTTATAAAACTGGATAGCTGTCTACAGTGCTCAACCTCAAGTTTAGAATCTGCTTTTTTTCCTATTAATGTGGAGTAGAAGCATGTTAACTGACTGAAGATTAATTTGTTTCAAAATCAGCATAAATAGGTCAGTTTTGTAGGTGCTTAATGCTATGAACAAGATCCCACAGAACTGCCCCTCCCAATTCCCAGCCTATGGCTCTTGCCACCAGACCTAGAAGATCATTGCTCTTGCAGAGCCTGAATTCATTAAAAAACTTTTTACCTATGATTTTACCCTTCTGGCTTGGTCTGTATAAATGAAATGTGGAACTGAGGATTCATCTAACTCCATAACGAGCAGCAGGTCCTCCAGAAGGAATGGTTAGGTCAGCTGTTAGTCATCAAGCCAAATCACAAATGGACTTATTACTCTGGGCCTCTGTTTCTCCAATTATAAAAATTAAGATAGAAAGGAGAACAGATTTACCTAATGATGGTTGATTTACAGTGCCCTCAACTTAAAATTTTGTGTCTTTTACTTTAAAGAGATCCTCAGATTACAAATTCCTAAGACTCTACAGAACCTCCTCTATCCCCAGATGGTGTCATGTTGCTAATTCAGAGTCTGTGAATTCAGATTTAATTCAGGTTCACAACGTCTTGAAGAAGGAACCCAAACTTCTTGAGAGGAAGACTGGAAACCATACGTTCTTTGCTTTTGCCAACTCCTTTTTTTCCCCACCACTAAAGTACTGGAGATGTTGGTATCAACAGTAAGCTAACACCAGATATTCATTTACATGATTCCATTTGAAAAGCTACAAAGCTTTGGATTATAATGGTGTCTCTTACTAATGAGGAGATGAGTAGCTGCCACTGTGAAAAATAAAACTAAGCTCATACAAAACTGGGCTAATTTGACTTGAAGGTTGCAGAGCAGGAAGAGGAAAAAAGAAATAGAGAAGGCTATGAAGCAGGGGAAGATCGGCAGACTGGTCTATAGGACAGGAAACAGCTATCCCCTTTCATGGGGCCCCTTGTAGCATGGAGAAAAACATCACTGAGCCCCTGCTAATGTTCTAAGTAGTAACTGAGGTCACAGTCCAGAAAAGACCTTCTTCTGTGCTGAAAGGTGGTGAAGGGTTTCAGTCATTCATTGTTCATTCAATAAATGTTCTAAGTATTTGGTGCTAGATGCTACAGACATAATGATGAGCAAACATCATTTCAGTCTGCAAGGACATACAGACAAGCTAAGAGATGGTTGCAAATCAGTGAGATATGTTCTTTGATAGGACAGATACAGGATATTATGGAAGAACAAAGAGGGCATCTAATCCAGATGTAGGGGGTTGGAAGACACTTCTGCAGGGAAGTGAGGAACCACCTGAGATGTGCAAGATGAGTAGGCATCCACCAGAAGAAAGGAAAGCCATGTTTTAAGCTGAATGAAGAGGGAAGCAGTTCAGTGTTCCTGAAAACACTGTTGACCAGGTGTGTTAGGTTGTAGGAGGAGTAGGGAGGAGGCAAGAGTTAAACAGGTGCTGGGTCACATAGGTTTTGAAAGCCTTAGTAAGGAGCATAGACTTTATTTTAAAGGCAATGAGAATGACTTTCTAAAGTCACCCAGACAGTGTAGGAGTGGACTAGAGAGAAGCAATGGGATAAGAAGACCAGTTAGGAGGCCATGGCAAAGACGACAGTACGCTCAATGGAAAGAAGGGATGGAGAGGTGTGTACTGATTCAAAAAATATTAAAAGGCACAATGGATGTGTTTAATAATTAGTGAGAAATGAAGTGTGAGTTGTCCAATGAATCTAGGATGACTTCAGGTATGTCTGGCTTGAGCAGTTGGCAAGCCAGATGGTAGAGCCATTTGGAAAGACAGTGACTCCAAAGGGAAGATATTTAGTGCTTCTTAACTAAATCGCCCATTAGGATAAAAGGAGGCTTCAGGATTCACTGCAGAAAGCCCCAAGAAAGATTGACTTATTAGAGTGATGGAGGTCAGGACAGAGAGGGGAAAAGCAAGTGGTTGTGAAGTTCAAGTGAAAAGATGCTCAGATGAGCAAAGCATGCTACAAAAGCACATGTACAGTAAAATACACACACATGCACAGGCTTTATAAAAGGAAAAGACACTAGCTCTGTCCACGTGAGCATGTTAGCAGTAACTATTCCTTTGTAGTGAAATTACTAGTGATTTATATTTCCTTATCTTTGTATTTTCAAAGCTAAAGATTGTACAATAAATGTTATTTTTGTAATAAAAACAAAGCTATTTTGGGGAAGTGGCTAGGTGAGTGAGGAAAGATTATTAAAGGGCTTTTAACTGAAAGTGAAGAGCTTGAGGGCAAGGGTAGTAACAGAGCGAGTGGACAGCTAAAGGAGATGAGAAACATGATTCACTGCCTCACCGACTTGGTTGACTATTGGGATCACTGGCAAAGCTTGAAAAGTACTGATCCTGGATCCTGCCTGTAGAAATTCTAATTTAATTGGCAGTAAATGTGGCCAGAGACTGGAGGGTTTTTAAAGCTCCCCAGGTGATTTTAATGTCAGCAAAGATGGCAAACCACTAATGGAAAGCAAGAGGGATCACTTTCAGAATAGCATTTTGAGTTATTTAGAAAGGAGTGAGAATCCAGGAAGAAGGCTATAGTGGTAAGACCGTGAGGCAGGGTCAGAGGTTAGCAGTAAGATGGCGTCCCTGAGTCAGACATAAGGTCAGTCACACAGTAGGCTCTTGAATGATAGCTGAGTGAAGTGAACTGAACTTAATCTTTTTTTAAAAAGGGAGGTCCAAGAAGCTTTGCAAGAAATGGGCCATTTTACACGGGAAGAAAACCTGTAGTCATGGAGGACTTGGTGCAGTCAAGAAACATGGCAGCTGGCACCATGTTCAAAGCCAAGGGGCTCTGGCATCCCAAGGTCTTGTTAAACAGAGGGCAGTCAGGACACCAACTCAGCTAAAGGCCCTCAAGTCCATGGACAACAGGGTATGGATTATTCATTAACAAACAGTTCGCCCCGGGCTGTGGGTTACAGTGCACACGACGCTGGCTTGGCGGCTGCGTGGACGCCTCCTTCGAATTCTGGTCCCACCACTGATCATCCTGCTCTTCTTGGGTGAGTTATTTTATTTCTCAGACCTCACTCTCTTCACTTGTGGAAAAGAGGATAATAATACCTGTTTGACAGGTTTCTCAGGATTAAATACAACACTGTAAGAATAGCTAATAGTTTTTTTTTGATTGCCATTGTTTGAAAAAGGGAATAGCTGTTAGAATCAGTTTGGATCAATGTCTCTCTGCCACATTTCCATCTCTTGCCTGATATTTTCTTCATTCTTAACTTTCAAAAACATGGTGGATAGAGCAAACTTTTTTTCTTAATAGGAGATTAATGGCATAGAGTTATTGGACTTAAAAAAAAGTAAAACTTAAAATACAGAATCAAAACACTCAAAAGTTACTTTTTTACTTCAAATATCTTGATTAAGGATCATCAGAGTGAAACAACGATTATAGAAATGTAAACTCTAACGTAAAAGCCAATTGTGGTGAAGTGTGTGGGACTTTTATATTTCAGTAAATCTCAGATGCTTTTGGTTGTAACATATCCTGTCATTTTATGTATCATTAAGGAAAAAGAATGTTCCTGATTAAACCAGGACAATACTTTCTTTTCTCATATATTTTTTTCCTTGTTGAAAGAGCCCTTTTAGATTAATTCAAATATCATTCGTTACCATGTGTCACTCTTATACTTACCTATACAGAAAACAGTGAAATAAATTGGTCACGGCAATCCACAAAACTTGTTCATGTTCAGTTTAACTCTTCTGAATCACTTCTCAGTCATTGATGCCCATGTTAGTCCACCACAATAATGTCCTCTGGTATTTCAAGTAAATTGGTGATCCACTCTTATGATTTCCCATATTTTCTTCTAAGTCACTGACATCTTCCTAGGAGTTTTTTTTAGGAGCATATAATAGACAATCCTTTTGTGTATGTCTCAGTAACTCAGCTTTATCCACTTGTGGATAGCTTCCCTTCTTAAGTCCTATAAAGGTATGCTTCTCAAACTTTCGTGTTCACACAAGTCACCTGGGGATCTTGCTAAAAAGCAGATACAAAGTAGATCTGTGCTATAGCCTAGATGCTGCAGTTCTCACATGCCCCCAGGTGAGGTCAACACCTCTGGTCCCAGTACCACAGTTTGAGGAGTAAAGTGATAAAGCAGTTGGTTAGATTGGTTGCTTCTTTGCAAGAAAATGCAGAAGCATTGTCATGTAAGGAAGTGCTTGTCTCACTGACATCAAATGTGTGCCCTGGTGCTGTTGTCGTGCTCTTCTACACACACAGCAGTTTTCATTTCAATGCTGAGTTAGTGTATAATCGTTTTGAAGTCACTTAAATGGCAATGAAGATCAACATATGTAGCCCCAGCAATGCACATAATTCATTGATGTGATGGCTGAGTAAAGAGGAAGGACACGGTCACTGCTGCACCCTAAAGCCGGTCGTAACGTACCATCAGTTATCAGCTGCACCCCAATGTCAGAGATGCTAAAAGGTGCAAAGAGCCACAGTTTCATCTAAAGGAAATATGAAGACTCTGTTGTAAAGTTCTGTCCTATTTTAGCTCTCTACTCTGCATTTTTTTTCCCCTGCTTAAAAAAATGTTGAGGTCAGCATTAGGAAGTATGAGAGATAACAGTAATAACCCCAGTGAGTTTCCCAGTGTCTCTGTTTTTTAACCATTTGGCTTCAGTTGTGTAAATGGAACACAGGATGGAAGTTCTTCAGTGTGAGAGTTGGTGATATGTGTTTACAGCTGACTTCTCAGTGGTCAGAGTCACTTATAGAAAATGTCTAATGCTGAATTCACCCAACCTATTAAAGCAACATCTCTCGGAGCCAGTCCTGGGAAACTCTTTCACCAAGTCCTCCAGGAGAGCCCAATACCACTCAAGGGTTTAGGGTCTTCACACCTTGACACAGGATTTAGTCCATCAGACTCCAGGTAGGGAGCACCTACCACATACCAAAAGCGCTGTGCCCGGTGTTAAAGGGAATGTCAGGTGGTCTGCCACAGCATCTTTCTCTGTCCTCATAGAGCTTACACTCCTAATAGGTGAAGAGAGAGAATACTCTGCTCTGGGCATTCAGAAGGTGAATAAAGAAAAGAATGTTGCTTTTTGTGGTTATGATTGGAAAAGGCTTTATGGAAAGGTAGGAAATGTACTGAGTCTTGAAAGGTGGATGGAATTGGAATAGAACAGGAGAAGATAAGGGTATTTTCAGGCAGATGGTACAGCATAGGCAAAGGTGAAAAGGCAGAGAGTACTAGTCACATTTCATAAAGTAGAGTTGAGTAGATCAGAGAGTAGATCAGGTATCCTAAGGAGATGTTCCTGGCACAGAATCATATGCTTGGGAAGGTTGATGGGAGTAAGGTGATGTACTTCAGGAATGCTTGTATCTGGTCTCTCCATGCAGAGTTTTTTAATCTTTCTTTTTCTTCTTCTCTTTCTCTCTCTCCTACATTTAGTCTATTCTCTTTTAAAGTTAGAAGAGAGGAGGCCAGAGCCTTTGATTTTCCACCAGTACTTCAGGCCACATCCATCCTTCCTTTCATGTGGCTTCCCCTGCCACTCATCTTGCTTCTGCCCAGACTCCTCTGCCTTATCCCTTCTGCTAGCTGCTTGTGCATGAGGAAAAATGCAAGCTCACTGCAATATTCATCTGAGCAAAACACAGCTAGAGAGGAAATTTTGCTGCTCTGTTGCAAGTAGCATATGCTACCTTCCAAACGTCAAAATAAATGATTTTTTAATCATATGATATTCAGGATTATCCATGCTCCCTTTCCTTAGCGTGGATAATTGAGGGTTAGCTGTATTTGGATTTCAAAGCAGCTTGGACTTTATTGAAACCCAAGGCTTCCACTTTACCCTTCAGTGGGCATTCATGCCTGTAATTAAATTGATCTGCAAGGGGATGGCCACAGAGGTACCTCTGATGTGAGTGGTTACCAGAGAAACACAATTGGCGTTTCTATGTTGCACACATGAAACCAAAGTGACACTGACTGCTTTCCTTCAGGAGACATGCCCTTTGTGCTCGGGTCTGGGGTCCTATTACCTCTAGACATTTCAGTCTGCTCTCCAAAAAACCTCTGGAGAGCTTAACATCTTTTAGAGTAAGGCTTCAATATGGTGCCTATTAGGTTTCACAGTGATGCAAGCAGAGGTATTAGAGATGATTTGTTTTTAAGGTGGACAAAATTGGCCAACACACACAGAGCTGAAACCTTGAGTAAAGGAGGAGCTGAATACAGCATGGTTAGAAAAATCCGTCTGTTCCCTGCATGTGTGTGCAGTTCGTGTATAAGGAAAGGTGGGCAGCCTCTTTCAGAACCATGGGCTTCATAGTGCAGGAGGTGGGGTGCTTCAAACAGAATTTCCCTGGGTGCAGGGGTCAGGTAGGGGAAAGAGAGATGCGAGCCAGCCCTTCCCCTGGATGTGTTTGCCACCTAGAGAAGAAGAGAAGAAAAATTTAAAGTGAAAACGTAGGAACACACACAAAAGAAGTGCTGGAGGGTGTCCTTGGTGGCTGTGGAGGCTGTACCTAGTGTTGGGGTGAGGGCTGCCATGCCGGGAGGGAGGTCCAGGAGCCAGGTTGTTTCTGACTGGTTGGGGGCACTAGGCAGGTGGCTGAGCACCTTGGAGGGGCTGGACTATTGTGGCAGGATGACAAACGTGAAAGGTCAGAGCAGGACAGTACCCCCTCCAGCCAGCCTCCTCTGGAGGATACATTGGCTAAAGCCTCCTGAGCTCTCTTAGTGACTCACCCATTCCATGTCCTCCCTTTATGGCAAGAGCACTTTCCTCATTGCCAGTGGCCATGAACAGCATTATTCTGAAGCCCTTTGCCTGTGCCAACCTACAGGGACAGTCCCACACCCCTGTTTAAGGTCAGAGCAGGAAATGTGTATGTGTGTGTAGGACCCCATCCATCCTTTCCTAAAGTCAGAACCAGAGAGTCAGGACACCAAGCTCCCCTCACTCGTGCCCATGACTCAATGTTTCCCTCAAATTAAACCACAACAGCCTCCCCTGGCTCCTCTCCCCTGCTGCCTCCACAGTGAGCACCCTGCTCCAGTGCAACATTTGTTTTTGCTTTGCTGGCTGACATCAGCCTGCCTACAGGAAAAATGTCTTTGATTGGTCCAGGAAGGTCAGCTTTGTAGTTGGGCCTCCCTCTCTCTGATCCACAGGCTGCTCTCTCTCCTCCATCTCACACCAGAGATGCTGCTCTTCTTGCCTGTATCGTCTTAGAAGAGCTTCCATCATGTCTCCCTGTGCTTGCATGGATCTCGTACTGATTATTCATGCTCCCTGCCTGCCCCCTCAGCACCACGCATGAACAGAGCCAGCAGTCAGCTGGTAAGGAAGGCTTCCCTGCCCTCCACAGAGAGGACATCCCGGCCATACTCATGCTTAAACCCACTAACCATGCCCATTAGCTCTGTGTCCGCTTCTCCTGACCATAGTGGTTACTGATTAAAGAAGAGCTGGATTATTTTTCTTAAAAGCATGTTAAAACCACACAGAAAAAGGGGACTCTTCACTGCAATGCTGTTGCCAGGAGCCACAGATTGCTTAATCCATCTCTGCTCTCGAGATATCTGGCCCCCTGGGCCATCCAGGAGACAGCCCAGAGGACGCATGCTATTGCCCAGTAAGTGTGCGGATCTCGGGGCACAGCTGCCAGCTCACCTGGTATATGTCCACTCCTCCTGAGTGCCAGGCATCATGCTAGGCCCTGCGTGCAAAAGCTAGTGACCCAGCCTCCCTCTCCCGTGGGGAGGCGGGTCAGCACACTCTTAGTGTCTGGGGGAGGATTTCAGGCCTTCCCTCCCTGCTGTCCACCCTGCAGAGCTGCCAAGTGCATCTTGCTTTATAGACTGCATGACTGCAGCTCTGCCTCAAAGGCTAATGTGTGTCCCTCTGGCTCAGGAGCAATGAACTGTCCCCTGGCAGCTCTCCCAGCAGGAATAGAAAGCCTGCACTTCAATCGAAGTTTCCTCTAAAATTAAAATAAAAATAAGGCACTACCCTGGTGTTTCCCATCTGTGTGCCTGCCTTTTACGGCCTGGATGCTTGACTCATCAGAGTTGCTGACAAAAAGCTGGTGACTGAGCATAGCAGCAGCTCCAGGATTTCTGTATGGGGACCTTGGAGGTGGCATTGGGGTGGCAGGGGGCTGTCTATTGAGCACACTGGGTATTTGGAGAGTGCTGATGGAGGCTGCAGGAAGGTTAAACCTGTACCTGTCACCCGCACAGGACCTTGGCAGCACCCTAAATGGAGCCCCTGTTCAGTGAAGGAAGCCAGCACTACAATGAGGAGAGCTGTGGCCTGTTCTACCCTAAAGGGGGACTTTGCAGGACTCCAGAATTTTTTGAAGCCTCAGGATTCTCATCTGTAAAGAGATTGGGATTGGACTGTCATCTCCAAATTCCCTCACAGTAATTCTAGGTTTTAGATGAAAGAAACAAGATTGGAGATACAGTCCCTAACCCCAAAAAAGCTACTGATGGTGAAAATAAAAGTCCAAAATAAAAAGCTGTGTGAAACTACAAATGTTGAAAGTGGTGGGAAGTTCCTGCTTTTTGTTCACCACCATCTGTCACCACCAGTTGTTTTTTTTTTTAAATCCTCATCCAAGGATATGGTTATTGATTCAAGAGAAAGTGGAAGGGAGAGAGAGAAACACATAGATCAGTTGCCTCCTATACACGCCCTGACGGGATCGAACTTGCAACCTTTTGGTGTACCGTCTGATGCTCCAACCAACTGAGCCAGCCACCCAGGGCTCTCACTACCACTTCTGACAAAAGCCCCCAATTTCCATTTCCTTTGGTCACAAGGTTCTGCTTCCAGATATGGAACCCATAGCTAAAATATATCCTGAGTCCAGCCCCTTCTCACCAGCTCTGCTACCACCCCTTGTCTCCGCCACTGCAATCTGTCCCAGCTTCCCCCAGACCTCTCCACACAGCAGCAAAGAGGTCTTTTTGTTGTTACCTGTTTTATATGTGTCTTTTCAAATTGAGATATAATTGACATATACCATTGTGTAAGTTCAAGGTGGACAGCATTTTTTGTTTGATACATTTATGTATTGCAATGTTGTTACAGTAGCATTAGCTAACACCTTTATCATGTCACATATTTGTCATTTATTTTTGTATTGAGAACAGTTCATAGTGTCTTAGCAACTTTGAGATTTATAATGCAATATAACCACTATTTTGTGCATCAGATGTCCGAAACTTACACATCTGTGGTAAATTTATACCCTAAACAACATCTCTGCAGTCCCTTCTGCCCAAGCCCAGGTAACCATCGTTCTACTCTCTCTTCTCACAAGTTCAGTTTTTTTAGATTCCACAAATACGTAATATACCAGTATTTGTCTTTCTCTCTCTGATTTACCTCACTTACAATAATGCCTTAAAGGACAAGCTCTATTGTCACAAATGGCAGGATGTCCTTCTTTCTCATAGCTGAGTAATATTCCATTGAATGCATAGACCACATTTTCATTCATCTGTTGACATATGGTTTGTTTCCGTATCTTGGCTATTGTGAATAACACTGCATAGAGCATGTACCTTTTCAAGACAGTGATTTCATGACCTGACTGGTGTAGCTCAGTGGGCTGGGTGTCGATTACTGGTTAGGACACATGACGGGGTTGCAGGCTAGGTCTCCACATGAGGGCATGTGTGAGGCAACCAATCAATATTTCTCTCCCTCTCTCCCTCCCCTCCCCTCTCCTCTCCCTAAAAATAAATAAATAAAATCTTTTAAAAAAGATAGCAAATTCATTTCCTTCAGGTAAATACCCAGGAGTGGGATTGCTGGATCATATGGTAGTTCAATTTTTAATTTTTTGAGGAACCTCCGTACTGTTTTTCATAGCGGCTACACCAATCTTCATTTCCACTAACAGTGTAGGAAGGTTCCCTTTTCTCCACGTCCTCACCAACATTAATTTCCCATCTTTTTAATAATAGCCATTCACACAGGTTTGAGGTGATATCTCATCATGGCTTTGACTGGCATTTTCATGGTAATTAGTGATGCTGAGCACCTTTGCATGTGTGTATTGGCCATTTATATGTGAAGATCTTTTTCAAACATGACTCATATTGTATCTCTTCCCTTTTGAAAAGTCTCCAGACTCTCCACCACTGTCTGAATAAAATTCTTTCTCCCTCTCTCGGCCTGCAGCGCTCAACGTCACCTGGCTCTGCCCAGTCTATGCTGCTCTGGCCACTCCGGCCTCTGTGGCTCTTGTTTAAGAAGCCTGCCTCAGAGGCTTTGCATTCATTCCCTCTGCCCAGAATCTTCTACATCTATGTCTTTATCCAACCTGTGTTTTCATTTTATTCAGGTCTCACCTCAAATGTCACCCTCTAAGAGAGCACTTCCCTAACCACCACTTCACACTAACCCACATCACTCTCCGCCTTCTTAATATGCTTTCTTGTTTTCTTTTTTTAATGATTTTTATCACTTCCTGATTTTGTATCATTTTACACAATGTACTATTTGTTTTCTGTCTCATCTACTAGTAAGTAAGCCCTAACAAGGTGGAGGTCAGATCTATCTCGTCCCTGCAATGTCCCAGAATATACAATACTGCCTAGCACATAGTAGGCAATCAATAAACACTTGGTGAGTGACAAGAAGGTGAGTGAGACAATCATTCATTCAGTGGCCTGGTCACATTGGTTGGTTCTGGTCTAGACAGAGTGAATCTCAGGACTCTACCTGGATGTTGAGTGTGAGTACATAATTTTCTCTGCTACCCTAGGTGTTATAATGGTCTGATGCCGGTGCCAAAGCTGCCAGACATATCTGAGAACAGTGCCAACCCAGGTGAAGAAAGACCAAGGGGGCAAAACATGGTGGCACCTTTAGGGCTTTAAATGAAACCATGACTAAGACCAGAACTTTCTGCGGGCTTTCAGCCAACTTCAACCAATGCATTTCTTTCACATTTAGTTAATCCTCACAGAACACCAGAGTGGGTCTTCTTCCCACACTCCGCAGATGACAAAATAGGCTGAGAGAAAAAAATGTGGAGTGATTTAGCCAAGGTCGTACAGTCAGACAAGGGCTCAACTTTAGGTCTCTGACCTCCACGCCATGTTGGGTACTCTCCCTCCGGCTGCCTCCAAGGCTGTTCTGTGGGGAAGGCAGCAGCTGGCTGATGCCAGAGGGAGCCTGGCTGGGTGGGGTCAGATTAGCTTCAAAGCAGAGCAACTTGCTCTTTAAGTTCACCCTGTATATACCAGGCTTTTCTTCAAAGCCCTTTGCCTGCTTTTGCAAATAACTATTACAGACCATTTCAGCAGCAAGTCTAGAGGAGACAAGTCAAACAATGGCAACAGATGTTCTCCAGGCTTAGAAGCCAGTGAATGTCCACCCTTGTCAGCTGGCATGGCGGGCTGAGTCTGGGATTAGCAGCACAGGCCTCTGCTTTGGTGAAGTAACAAGGCACTTCACAGATGCTTAATCCTCACTGCCTGTTTGCCCCACCCACCAATAGTGTATAAGGTTATGAAAGTCCATATTTTAAAGAGTCACAGATGTGTGGACCTCAGCCTTTGCAGGCTCATCTCCCATGGAATTCCCAGAGGAGGGCTTTGTTGGGCTGTTCTCACAGCTGCCTGGCCGGCCCCGCCCAGTAAGAGCTTCATTCTCAGAGGTAGGCTCATTCTATGTGAATCCTGATCCCACCGAACTCCTAGGCCTCTGGCATTTCCAGCAGCAGCCTGCTGATTGCCCGGGTGGCTGTTCTCAGGAAGGAGCCTGCAGGGAAAAACTTCAGCCTTCTGTTCTCACATATGCCCGAGGCTGTTAAACAGCATCCAGTGAGCCATGTATTGGAGGCTGCGGGCTCCTCTGCCAAGCCCTGGGGCTCTTAGGGCTGGGACCCACAGAGCTGTCTCCACTCATCCAAGGCAACATGTTCAACAGCCTACCAGGGACCTCTCCTGGGCCTGGGTTAATGACTTAATGTGGCTCCAACTTTGCCTCCCAACCAGGCCAGTGGGTTCCTTCCCAGCTCCAGCCTGCTCTGCCATTCGGACCAGGGCACACCTTAATCTAGACACTCAAAGACCACCATGTGGGTGGTGGCACCCATCTCAGCATATGGCCCTGCAGAAGGGGGGCTGGGAAGCTACTCAGCATGGAGTCCAAATTCAGCTAGTAAAAATGGAAACACAGTTTCCATCTAGGTCCAACTGTTGACTTCCTCCAAGAGTTCTCAGAAAACTAGAATTGGGGCAGAAAATGCTGGGCTTTGCCTGCCTTTGGACAGAACCCGCTAGCCGTGCAGTTCCACTTATCACAGATTTTTTTCAGTTGACCCGCTTAGTTCAATTGACCCAGCATGGAAACCCATGTTGTCCAAGGGTCAACTGGCAGTTTGGAATCTGTGTACGCAGAGGGCCAACTTAGGTTGTACATAGATTTTAGACTTCATGGGCAGTCAGCACCCCTAGTTGTTAAAAGGTCAACTCTACTAAATGACCATCTGACCCTGACCAATGTGGTTCACTGGCATGGGTGTTGCCCAGAAAAGCAAAAGGTCACTGGTTCAATTCTGGTCAAGGCACATGCCTGGGTGGCAGGTTTGGCCCTCAGTTGGAGTGCTTATGAGAGGCAACTGATTGATGTTTCTCTCTCACACTGATGTCTTTCTTTCTTTTTTTCTCCATCCCTTCCCCTCTCTCTAAAAAATAAATAAGCTCTTTGAAAAATAATAAATGACCATCTGGCCTCAGACCCCTAAGGACCAGATTATTCCCACAAATTTCATGGCCTTCCAGAAGGAAGGTGCCTCAGAATCAGGGAGCAGGATTGACCTCCACCTGTGGAGGTGTGAGTTCAGTGAGTCTGGGACAGGATTGTTACACGTTTCCCTACCCCCAGAGCCTTGAATTGCATAGACATAAAGGAAAGATAGACAGAAACTTGAGAGGGGACCTCAGTCAACAAGGAAGACAGTCTCACCAGACAGCAGACCATCAGCTAGTGGGTTTCAGCTAACGATCCACAGATGTCACATGCTACAGAGCTGAGTGAGGCAAGTGATCAGCGCCTCTCCCACCTTCTTCATTTCCTCTTCACTGGAAAGGCATCACTAGACATCAGGAATCACTAGCTGGGAATCTTCTCATAGTTTGTCTCCTGGAGAGCCAAGTTTTTGCCTCCTAGGGAATGAAGGCAACTGCTGGAGTCCATCAGGTGCACCTCATGGTCAGGGAGCCAGGCATCCAGACCCCCAGCCAGGACCTCAGAGGAAGGTTGGCCAGCAGCAGACCCCCCAAAGCCAGAGGGACTCAACTCTCCTAAAGGGAAGCCACTCTCAGTCCTGATGAGGGCAGGGACAGGGGAGATGACTTTGGAAATGCCTGGCCACAGTTCAACAGGAAGCAAGCCATGTGTTCATTCATGGTGAGGATCATATTTCACCCTTGGCTTAGCTGGCTCCAAGCAAGAGGCGACCATGTCTGCTCTACAAAGTAGTTTGTGGTAGGTGCTCTCCGCAGCTGTGCTGGGACACACGTAGCCGTAGTGCTGCTTCTACTGTACAATAACAGCTGGCACTTTCTAACTACTATTCTAAACACATTATGTTTTTGGTTTCTTAATCCCCATTACAACTTTATCAGGTAGACACTAAAATCCCACTTGATACAGAACTGAGGCACAGAGAGTTTGAGTAACTTGTCCGAGAGCATACAGCAAGTGAATAGAGGAGCTAGCATGTGAACCTAGCTGCTCTCCCTCCAGACCTCCTCATAGAGGACAGGGATATGAGGCTGGGGCACCAGGTGGGTCTGTAACTGCCAGATCAGCATTCAGGGACCCATCAGATCCAGAGGGAGATGGTAATAAAGGCATCATCTCCTAACAGAATGGTTAGGTTGGTATAGTGTAGACACTCAGGGTCAAGGTTTTTGTGACTAATACCATAGATAAGCAATTGGGTGACAAAAAGGCACCATCAGAGTGTTCCAGACAGGGTGAAGCTGGTGAAGCAGAGGGAGTGCCAACACCCAAAGGGCTGGGGGAACTCCAGCTTCTGCTATTCCCAGACAAAAGTTCCAGTATCAGGGGAGAGAAAACAGAACCAAGCTCCAAAGAGCATGCCTTGGTCCACCAACTTAGGGCCCTACCCAAGGTGACTGCTATGGTCCTAAGGATTCATGGCCCCCTCTCTTCTGTCCCCTCAGTCAGCTGTCCACCTGCAGGGGGTACTTCTCTGTGCCAGGCTTTGGAGCCACAGAGGAGAACCAAGCAGAGCCTGCCTCATAGGACTATAGATGGCGTTGTCTCTGTGTAACTCATCAGCCCTCTAGTCGATCTGCCTGTGTGTCTGCCCCTGAGGTCCTCCCCTGCAGACCCTAGGGAGGAAAATAAGCTGAATGCATTGTTAGGAGTCACTGCTCCTGCCACGTTGAGTGGGTGAGCAGGAGACACTGAATAGTTCTGCTGGAACAAAAGAGCAAAGGCATGTGGGTGGAGCAGAGGATAGCTGGGGGCAGAGAGAGTAGGAAGGCAGAGTTGAAAGAGTTTGCTGTGGAGAGTGGGGGCAGAGGCTGAGCAGGTGGGGACACAGCCGCTCCCTCGGATGGCCATGGGGCTGCTGGTATGAAGGCAGCCTGGGCTGCGGCATGCTGCAGAGTGGAGGCGGGAGAATAGGAACTTCTTAGGAACCAGGGCAAGAAGGGCCTGAGGTGGAAATAATCGGACTTGATCAACTAAGCAAGGAGTCCAGAACTCGGTGACAGAACTCCCAGGAAGTGCTGTGTCCTGGGGTAGATGAAGTAGTCCATTTTACCCTGTGGCTTTAGCTGCTAATCCGCATGGAGACTGGCCCTCAGAGGCAAACACACCTGAACTGGCATTCACTGAGGAAGAGGAGGTGAACCTGAACAAAAAATAGCAGGCAACATTTCTAAAGCCCCATTTCTAATGAAGGCTTAACAGAGAGGTCCCTAGTCTCAGTATGACTTCTACAGTGAGAGTCCACATGCAGCCAGCAGAGCATTTTCTTTCTTCACACACACAGGGAATCAGGCTGTGACCCATTCCTGCAGCCATCTCCTGTAACTGCCGCAGTCATAAGAACTTCAGGTACCCCGGAGCTTTAGAACTGCAGTGACTATATCCCTTAGGATCAAGTCCAGTGAGGCCTTCTTGTTCTAAATTTCGTTTTCCAATGAATGCTGGTGCAGTGAATTTCCAGCTGACAGACAGAAACACAAAGCCAGACAGCATCTCAAATGATTATTCAGTTCCTAAGGGAACAGGCGGGACACCACCCAAATCACCCCCAGTAATCACAGTTGCCTCTTAGTAATTCTATCTGGGAGGGAGACATGGCTCAATCGCAATCCCAGAAGATCAATAAATTCTTAAGTAGAGCCCTGGCTGGTGTGGCTCGGTGGATTGAGCCCAGCCTGAAAACCAAAGGGTCCCCGGTTTGATTCCTAGTTAGGACACATGCCTGGGTTGTGGGCCCCATCCCCAGTTGGTGGCGTACTGGAGGTAACCAATCAATTATCTCTCACACATCGATGTTTCTCTCCCTTTCTTTCTCCCTCCCTTCCCCTCTCTCTAAAAATGAATAAATAAAATCTTTAAAAACTTCTTAAGTAGAAAGGGTGCATGATAATGTGGTTTAGGACCAAACTTACAATCTGCCTTTTATTTCTTTATCATTACTTAAAGTACACTTTTAGTTGGAATCTCATCATTTTAGGTCCAGCACAATTCCTCTTTCAGATTCTCTCCTTCATACACATCAGAGCTGCTTTATAGTGAGAGATAGCGAGGCCAGGGTATTTGCAGGGTAGAATCTCTACTGGCGGCAGGGCAGGTACTTAGGGTATTTGTGAAGAGCAAATGAAAACCACAACAGTCCAATAGTATTGGTCCAACAGTCACACAAGGCATGCAAGCCTCAAGTCTCTGTGGCTGGCAGACCCCATCTTGTACTCTGCTAAGCTTTCACCTATGGTGTTTGGGTATAGAGAAACCCAGTGTTTGAGACGGACTATGTTCTCCCAAACACCCAACTCCTGGATCTCTGAGTTGGTGTTGCCCAAAGCTTGGAGCCTTTGGGTGTGTCAATCTCTGCATGCAAGTCCTCTCCATCCAGGCCTTCAGAGTCTGAGATGAGGAAGAAGGCAGCAGTAGCATTAGAGGGTGGCCAAGGCTGTCTGCAGACCAACTTCTGAAGCACATGGTCTGAGAAATCCCCACTGAGACTGTTGGGGCTGGATGTCACAATGCTCAGGGTCATGTTTCCCCAGAGCCTCAGATTCTCAGCAATTAATGCAAAACCCCCCTTTGCAGGATTCACCCAAACTTGTTCAAAGAAGTAACCCTGAAGGCAGACGAGTGTAAATATATACCCCAGTGTCCTTTTCAAGCTAGGAAGCTATTAAAAGTCATAGGTTTTCCTACTTCATGTACATTTTGCATTCTCCATATTTATTTGTTTAATATAAAAATAATGTTTTAATTACTTACAAGTTAAAAAATAACCTTCCCCCATAAGTCTTCAAATTAAATGGACTCCCTAGGGAAATGCCTGCTGTTCATTCTCTTCATCTCTGCCATAGGACTTAAGAGTGGGGTCCTGTCAGTTACTACCATAAACGGAATTATAGTAACATCTTCCACTACCATTTATCAACAGTAGAATTTCATACTGGACACTGTGCTGTTTTATATGTATTCCTTTTATTCCACTTTTTGTGAGGTTATTCATATTCCTTAATATTCACTCTTTTAAAGTATGTAATTCAGTGGTTTTTAGTATGTTCACAAGGTTTGTCAACCATCACCACAATCTAACTCCAGAATATTTTTATTGCCCTGAAAAGAAACCTGGTGCCCTTTAGCAATCGTCCCCCACTTCCCCAACCCCTAATCTACTTTATGTCTCTATGAGACCTGCAGTCTTGCAGATCAACTTTGTGAGGATGAGGAAACTAAGGCTCTGAGAAATTCAGTAACTTGCCGAAGTCACATATGTAGTAAGTGGCTGAGCCAGGTTTCAAACCCGGGTCTGTCTGATCTGAAGCCGGTGCTTACAGGCTCTCCCTCACTTCTTCCACCATGCTGACCACTGCTCTCATCCTGCCAGGTGCCTCAGTTCAACCTGGACACGTCCAAAGCCTGGGCCTCACTCATGCCTGACTTCCGTGGAGCCATATAGCAGATCTCTACATTGCTGGGGATTGTAGGAGAGGAAAAATTTTCCTCTCCCCTTCTAGGTCCTTTTGGCAGGCCTATTAATTAAATTGGCACAAGACAGAGTAATAAGAGAAAAATTAATTTTACATGTGTGAGAGTCTCATATAGACATGAGAGGTTCAAAGACAGGTAATTGAGGCTTATATGCCATCCTGAGCTAAGGAGAAGGGGTTAGGGACCTGAGGCTTCAAAGGGGAGGAAGACAATTCACAGGAAGATAGAAAAAGCAACTGTTTGGTAAGGAAATGTTTGTCATGGCATGCAGAGACAATGAGACACAGAGAGGACTTTGAACGAATGCCCTTCTGAGCTCTCCCCAGTTTACCGTATCTGGCCCATACCCTTTGAAGTTATCTCTAGTGGTAGTTTTTTTCTACCCCCTGGACCAGACCTTCTATCTAAATTTTTAGGCAGTTAAGGGAGAAGTAAAAAACCCTTCCTGAGTCTTTTGGGCCTTGATTCTCTTCAGCTCAAAATAATCCACATACCAAAGTGGCATATTTTGGAGTCACATATTCTGCTCCCCTCAGGACCCAACTGTTTCCTCTTTGCATGTCTTTGGAATAAGGTTTGTTGCCAGCTCAGCCAAAAAACTGGGTTCCACCTGCAGGGCTGCATTTGTACTTACAGGGCTGTAAGTAAGGACCTTGGCTGAGAGTAAGGAAGGGGCAGGGTGTGTGAGGGGAAGCAGAGGTCACCAGGAATCCACCTCCCCTCGGGTGATTAGGGACAGTTCATCCTGTTCAGGGCCATTCCAGTGGCCTGTCATGGTTGGTATCCCCTAGTTTTTCATTTGGAGAAAAATCAAACCCATGTGGTTCTTTAATAATCAGAAACTGTTTCCAAGAGAGCAAGCACAGAGGAGAGTGAGGAGAAGAGAGGAAAGCTCCTTGCAGCTTTAGATGTCTAAAAACCCCACCATTAGGCCTGATCATCAAAAGAAGCCATATTTCTAGCTTGATGGCTCTGGATGTGAACTGCCTCTTCTGCCAGAGCAAAGCTGCAAGTTCTTGATGGCAGCAGTGTTGAAGTTAGTGCCCCTGTTTAGTGCAACGGCAGGAGTGTGTGGACGCTAGGCCGGTATGTTTCCGTGCGTGTGTGTGAGTGGGCGCCTCTGCCTCCCCCAGGCCTCTCCTCTGCCTCCCCCAGGCCTCTCCTCCAGAGCCACCGCTGAGCAGAGCTAGGGAAAATGATGCCTTTCTGCTAGGGCGTCTCTCAGTCGATCCATTCCTGATATGTTTAATCTGGTCTTTATGGGGAAGATGACCTTTATGAAATGGTAAGGTCAAGTGCACCATTGAAGGAGGAAGCCAAGAGATACCATAAGAATGACGAGGAGATAAAGAGAAGAGGGAATCACAGCAAACCTTCCACCATGATCCCCTCACCCCCAAGACCACCCCCACCCCAGCCCCAATCCAGGTATTGAATGAATCCAGAAAAATTGAAATAAGTCTCTCTGGAAACAACCACAGCTTCCCAACACTCAAGGATGCTGAGTCATCTGCTGGTTCACCAGCAAGTGCCCCATACACTCATAAACCAAAGCAAAGGGTCAAGTAAGGCCTGGCTGCCTTGGAGCTCACTTTGCTGAGCCTCAGGAGGAGCCAAGACACTTAATTTAATTCAGCTGCTAAAAGACATGGGCTCCAGCAGTTCTGTCTAGAAGCTTCCCACCCATTCTTAAAAAAAAGCCAAGATCCCAAAAGAGTTTCCTACGGGCCCTTGGAAACAACAGTAAATCAGAAGGACCACCAAGTATAGCTGTTGGTGTTTTAAAGTCTGCATGTGGTTTGCGAGGGCCCACAGAAACCGGGCCATCAGAGCATGCTCAGGTAATATCCAAGGTAAAGTATTATTCTTATGGCCCTAAAGGTGTCATTTCTTGATTCTTGCCAGTTTTTCTCCCAGATCCTTTGAAATGTGCACATAGTTCATGTAGAGAAGAAACAGCATGATGAAAACAAGACAGCGTGTGTTTTGGGGTCAAGAGCATCTATCTATGTTTGTGTCCTGGCTCTGCCTTTTACTAGCTAGGTGACTGGACAAGTTATTAAAGTTCTCTTAGCCCGAGTTTCACTATCTGCAGGTTGGGATTATCAGTTGAGGTCATGGGAAGTCTAACTCTTAATGCTCAAACAATCCAGGGATTGAGTGGCTAATATCACTGAGGAGCAGAACCAGCTCAATCTGGGCTGCTCACTTTCTCTGTACCTGGGTTATCCACTCTGTCATGTGCTGAGCAGAGGAGAAATGGCTGCAGCAGTTCCAGGCCTTATATGCACACACAAGATCAGGAGAAAGAAAGACTCACTCCAGGAACTCTCTCATAAGGGAACGCTTATTGTTTTTCCAAAAGTCCTCTTGTTTCCTGTTGTCCCAAAGAAGTCACATGCCATTTCTAAACTAATTGTATTAGCAATGAGAATACCATACATACTCTCATTGGCCAAGAGCTGGACTCCCCAGCCAATCGATGTCAAACAGGCCCACTTGGATCAAATAGGCCCACTGCTGGAGCTGAAGCCAGAGCCTGGAGTGGCATCTGCTTACTGGGAAGGCCAGGGTCCAGAGGAGAGGGGAGAGAGGATTGGATGATGATGCTTAGGTAGGCAGCAATTCCAATAAAATTACCGATTTCACAGGAGATTGTGAGGATTAAATGAAATATGTGAAAGCCCTTAGCCCTGGCACAGAGTAAAATGTCAGAGTTTCTCAAGGTGAGAGGTAGGGGAAAATACCACAGATGAAGGGAAACCAGAAATGAATCACTCACATATCTAGGGCTACAGGTTAGAGAACATGCTTCTAAATTAGTTGAAATGCTATTCAAATAACTAAACCACCACCCCAGCCCCACCCACCAAAACACAAACATTTAGTGTGTTAGTGTTAAGACCATCCTCCAGAAGGACAGACTCAAGAATGTGTGCAGGAACAAACAAAACAGACAGGCTCACAGATACAGAGAACAGACTGATGGTTGACGAGGAGGGGGAGGTGGTGAAAAGGATGAAGGGATGAAGAAGTACAAATTAGTAGTTACAGAATAGTGACAGAGATGTAAATTATGGAATATAGTTAATAATATTCTGATAACTATGTATGGGACCAGGTGAGTACTTGAAATATCAGGGAGACCACTCTGTAATGTACATGATTGTCTAACCACTATGCTGTACATCCAAAACTAATATGGAATAATACTGAATATAAACTGTAATTGAAAAGTTAAAAATTTAAATTAAAAAAAAAGCCACCCTCCAAACACTTCTAAACTCTGGAGTAATCACAAGACCATTTACTGGCTGAGAGGTACAACCTGTCTGAGCCTTAATTTTCTCCCATTAATTGGCTCCTAGTTAACTCCTACCTTTGTTCCCATGGGTGTCCAAAATGCCACCGTACTGTCCAATAGAACCCTCTGCAATGATGGAAGTGTTTTCTATACTGTCCCATATGGTGCTTACTGGCCACATGGGACTGTTGAGCAATTGAAGTGTGGCTAGCACAACTTAGAGGAGATGAATTTTTAATTTTAGTAACTCTTAATTTAAATAGCCATTTATGGCTAGTGGCTATTGTAATGGATGGATAATGCAGCCCTAGACTACAGCTTCCTGAAGCCAGATACAGAAGTTTCTGGTTTTTCCATATCTTGCCATAGCCTTGAGTCAGGTGTAGGGCCCTTAGAGGGCCCTCCATCACTGCCTATGACTGATTGACTAAGTGATTGCACTTTGTACAAAGTCATGAATAGCACTCTTCAGTAAAGGTGAAATTACTGACCCTTCGCAGCTGTGTGGATAATGGAGAAAAATGGAATTACCCCGGGCACTGAGAGTGAAGTGCTGCTTGCTCCATTCTCTGTGGCAATGTTTTGCTTCATTATCCAGGTCATCATCAAGTCTGTCCCTGCCTGGGTTTGCATGTGTGCCTGTTAATTGTTTGTGTAAATAAGAATGGCTTCCTCCTCATCTTCCTGGCTCCTGGCCCTGCCTTCCACATCAATGGCCTCCATCCTGGTCTCCTGCTCATTTGGGCACGTGCTGGGATGACACAGGTTTGAAAAGTGGAGGGGAAAAAAAAACACTCTCGGGGCTGAGCAGACTGAATATGTTCTTGCTTGACAGCTGAGAGAATCATCCCTTCTACCATTATATTCAGGAAACCAAACGCCACCACTGACACTTTCTCAGGAGTGATAATGCTTTTCTCAGAGCTGAACAGCTCCATGGGCACACGTTACCTCTCTCTCCTCACAGCTCTGTGATCCTCAGATAGTGAGATGTCTTCCCCCCATTGTCATCAAGATGATCAGAGCTCTGCCATCTTTAAATTGGGTCCAGAGGCTTTGGATCTGGGGGTTGTATTTCAGCTGAAGTGGGTGGGGAAGCTTATTTGTAAAAACTCCCCTGCTTCTGAATGAGACTCAATCAATTTGCAGATGAAGTCGCCTCATCTCAGGGTATTTATTATGGTATGTATGCCACCTAGAGGCCACTGTCTTAAATGCAGTCTCAGTTCCCCCCCACCAACCTGTCGTCTCATTCTTTTTCTCCTTTTCTTGTCAAACAAAAGATTTAAAAAAACCTGTCTGTGCTAAGTAGACTCCATTCTGTTTCTACCTCCTCACAATTGGCTCTCTGTGATCCCAAACCCTCTGTCACAGAGCCCTCAGCCTGAGGGAGGTCTGCTCCACCAGGAAGTCTTTTCAACGCATTCTAGCCTCTGTCCCTGTCAGAGGAAAAGAACTTTTCAGGCTGTCCTAAGACTTAAGAGAGATGCTTTAAAAAGATAAGGTGAGACTTCCTGCTTATGTCCCAAACCTACGGGAGCTCTCACAGGGTCATGAGATAGATGCTCCGAGCTGCCCTCTGGCTGGGCTGTTCTGCATGGAGTGCAGTGGCCAGGACTGAAGACTCAGTCCATCTTATCCTGCCTCCTGGGTCACATCTGTATCACACAGCACACAGCACGGCGGGTGTCCCCAGGGATGAGTGCCACTTTAGGGGAACTGATATCAAATATTTTTACTGGAGTCATTGCTGCTTGTTTAGTTTTATTGTGGTGAATCATACTTAACACAGTTGGCCATTTTCTCCATTTTTAAGTGCAGGTTCAGGGGCATTAAGTTCATGCACAAAGCTGGGCACCTGCACCACCACCCGTCTCCAGCACCTTTTTTTCCTGTAATTCTCAACAAAAAAAATCCATACCTGTTAAATAGTAACTTCCTGTTCCTCCCTCCCCCCAGCTCATGGTAACCTCTCTTCTACTTTCTGTCTCTGTGAATTTGCCTATTCTAGGTAGTGGAATTATACAATTTTTGTCCTTTCGTGTCTGGCTTGGCCAAATATTTTTAGTTGTGGCTGATTTACTTAGGTTTTAGAGGCCTGGATTTCTTTTCTGTTTACTCTGGAGTAGAGTCGGGAAAGAAGTCAGCACAACGAACATAAACCTTGCCCTTGAGCCACTGCCAACCCTGGCCGTGCTCTCTGGCTGGGCGCGCCTCTGGAAACCACTGCGGTATTGAGGAAAGGAGGAGCCCCAGCTCGCATCTCGGAAAACAAACAAGGAGGGGTCCATTGTTTGGGGGTTTATGCGAATCAAGCACTTGGCTGGAATTTCCTGGTCCTGTTTTCAGTGGGTCCCAAGAAGGCCTTCATTGTGAATTCAGATTTCTTGCCACTGCAGAGTCGATGGGTAACTAGAGAATCTGGCCTGGGACATTCGGGGCCAGACAGGCAAGAGACAGCTCTGAGGGACTGGATGTGTTGGTGGGATGGTTTCTTGTGTGTCTGGGGGTAACCTGAAGATTCAAAGGGTGATGTCTATACTTCCTTTTCCATTCTGTGAAGAACTGGTTGCTACTTTACAGTCAGCTTTTTACTGCACTAACAAAAAGAACCCTCTTGTAGAATGGCTATTACTATATGTGTAGTTTTCAGTTGTTTTTATATTATGAAGCTGTAATTCTGAAAATGCCACTTCCCTGGGAGAAAGGGATCAGAGCACTGGAGTGAGTCATCCTAATAGTAACATCTAACATCTATATAGCATTTAATGGCTTATAAAGCACTTTTCATACACATGATCTCATTTCTCATTTCAGAGACTATAAGGAGGTAGGGAGAGTTTAGAAGTGGCACCAGAAAGGGATGCATCATTTATTGGTTTCAAAAAAAGTGGTGATCATCTCAGATCTGTAAATGAGCTTCAAACCAGAGATATATCTTTGGCTGAAAAGAGAGATTCAATAGGAGGTCCCCCAGGGTCCTGACCGGTATGGCTCATTTGCTTGGGCATCATCCTGCAAAGCAAAAAGTTGCTGGTTTGATTCCCAGTCAGGGCACATGCCTGAGTTGCAGGTTAAGTCCCAAGTCCAGGAGCGTACAAGAGGCAACTGATCGGTGTTTCTCACATAGATGTTTCTCTCCCTTTTTCTCTCATTTCCCCTCTCTCTAAAAATAAATAAAACCTTAAAAATATAGGAGGTCACCTAGGAACAAGAAAACTGGACATTTGAAAAAAAGCATATTTGACTGGAAATTATAGTAAATGTAACAAGTACGGGACACAGGCTTTCAAAGCTTACCTCTAAGCCAAGGGTTTTTAGTCAAGTGGGAAATGTTGAATTAAATGGTGTTAGTATTTCTTTGCAGGACTTCCTAGAGCCTTTATGTTATAGGCATTAAGTTATGTGCACCGTGACTTCCCAAAGGGAGACTAGAGTATATAATGTTTTTCACTCATATTTGATAATGGAATAGTGTCCTAAGACCCAAGGAGAGATCAGAATCACCAACAGGTAGAAATAAGAGCTTTTCAGGGAGGGGAAGAGAGCTGAAGGTCTAAGCAGGCTGGTCTGAAGCCCCGAGGAGAGCAGCACAGGAAGGGGCTTACTCCCGGAGCGAGGACAGAGCAAGACGGCCCAGCTGCAGATCTTCCCACAGCAGTCTGGCCCTTTTGAGTGTGGTCAGTGCAGCGTCCTTCTATCTCTACCAAACCGGCAGCGATGGGAGCAGGGAAAACTCACATTCCCTTCAGTATCCATGGGAACCCATATACCCTTAAGTAGCCAAACTCCTTCATGTGGGAATTCAGACACTGCAAATCATTTAGCCCTGTGGGGATTGCACTTAAAAGGAGCCATCAGCACAGGCTTTGGAGACACCTCAATCATATTTTTTGGATGACACGTTTATTTCAGTGGGGTTTATCTTAGGTAAACGTATGTCAAAATTTTGCTTTTATAGCCTCTTAAATCATAGTCATAGTACTAGCTGCCACTTTGGAGTGCTTTCTGTGTGCCAAGCACTACCCTGAACTGTTTAGAATAATGTTTTTTAACCTGACTCACACTCACAAAAGAAAACCTTTGGGAGAAATTTGATTACCTTCTTCATTTTATAGGTGAGAAAACTGTCTTAGAAATGTTAGGTATCTTGTTGATTATACAGCTAGTAAGGTGATGGAGCCCCGATCTCAGACGTTAACCCAAGTAATACAGAAGTTTCATGCTAAACCATGAGGATTTACTGCTTCATCCTATTTAGAAAAGATTGCTGGTTGATTCACCTTCCCATTGATTCTCTGTATCTACCTTTCCAGAAGAATTTTTCATTCTAGAAAGTCAAGACCATATTTCCAAAGCCTCTCTTTCAACCTGTCACAATCAATAAAATATAAGCAGAAGTTGCTGGGTGTAGCTTTTGGGAATGCTACTCAAAAGCCTACTCTGCTGCAAGACAAACCTTGTTGGCCTTTTCCTGCTTCCTCCTGGCTAAAACTTAGAGGAGACAGCTGGAGTTTCAGCAGTCATCTTGGACCTTGAGGTCCTTGGGGATGGACATCACTTACGAAGGATGACAAAGCAGGAAGATAGAAGTTCCTACCAATCATAGAACCAACATACTCACTATGGACTGTATAAGTAAATTAGCCTTTATTGTGTTTAAGCCACTTTTATTGGGGTTTTCCATTCTATGAAGATGAAACTAAACCTAACAGATCTCTAAGCCATGTTTCAAAGTGTGCTTCCTGGTCTTAATTTCTAACTGCCTGTCCCATCAATGAATAATTTCCTCCATTGAGCCCGCCCTGTTTCCCTTCCACACCCCGTTCCCCTGGGAAGCATGTTCCCTCCCTGTCTGACTCAAGTCCTAAGTCCTAGTGACCTCTTCCACACCCACCCAGTCTCTCCCATTCTAAATCTAGTGATTGATACCAGAACCACACATCTGGGTCCTGTATTCTTTTCAGCGCCATTCACAATAGTATTAGGAATGCTTTACACTAACAACTGTTTGAGGAGAAGCAGTTTAATATGAAAGCACTGCCCTGGTAGGAAAACAAGGGGGCGGCTCTGCCCTGTACAAGCTGCAGGCTTGTAGGGGGAAAACGTGTAGGTGTCTCTTCCTCCACGCGAGCCTAGACCCCCTGACTCGACCAGTAATGACTTTTCTATTTTATAGGAAGCAGATGGGATTTTAATGAACTGTGACAGTTGTCTATTTTCTTTAAGCAACATACACTGAGATCTAGGTGCCCCTTCCAGGAGATGTGATGCATAGTCAGAAAAAGGAAGGTAAAATTTGCAAATTCTTACTTAAACCCTTTGTTTTAGAAACTGTGGCTTCTTTGCTCTTTTATATCCCCCCCACACTCCCAATTAATAAGAGGAAACCCAGGCCCCTCTCTTTTGGATAGCACACATGCCATTTTTTTTTTTGTTTCTTTGTTTTGCCCTGAAGAAAACAAAACCAAAAAAAAAAAAGAGAAGGAAGAAAAGGATCATTTCTTGATACAATACATATTAGGATACTCTTTTCAAAGGAAGGGGCTGGGGGTAGAGTTTGGACAGGGCAGTGGAGGACTCCTCAGATGGCTGGCAAAATTCTACCTTCCCTCAAGGTAATGATTAGAAGAGTTTTTACTAATTAGTAATTTATCAAGCTATACACTTATTTTATGTTATTTTCTGTGTTTGTGCTATATTTAATATAAGAGATTGAAAATGGGGAGAGGGAGAGGTGACATCTTCCCACTGGGACTGTCTCCTAGTCATGCTCACCTGTAGAAAGCTGTGGGAGTCCCTCTACCCCACTGCTCTCACCTATCACCAAGGAAGCAAAGCTGGCTCCGGAAAATGGGAGAACCCCATTTCTGCAGAGGGAGATGTGACAGTAAAAATTATATTTTCTGAGCATCTACTCTGGCTAGTTACAGTTGAAAGACTATTACATATTTTCTCTTCTAATCCTTACAAAGACCCCATTAGACAGATACTTTCATTACGTCTATTTTTATAGATGAGAAACTGAGGCACAGAGAGGTTCAATAACTTGTAGTTGAATGATCATATTAGAAGTGAAACGCAGGCGGTCTGGAGTTTTGGCTTACTACCCATTTGGGGAGGAAAGGAAACCCATTGTGGGTACTCTTTTTCTGGGTGTCTTGCATTTCCATTTTATTGAAAAAGAAAAAAAACATATTTACCAAAGAGGAAAAATATTCCTAATTTTGGGAGGCCCTTGGAACAGTTGACGTGAGCCAGTTTGGTTGGGCCAACAAGCAGGCACAAGCTCCTGGTCCTATTTGAGCGTGACAAGCTCTAGCGACCAACTGTCCCAGTGTACCCAGGCCCGAGAGGTTTCCTTGGACACAGCACTTTCAGTGCTAAAACTGGGCAAGTTCCAGGAAAACTGGGAGAGTTGGTCACCTTAAATGGGCAGGAAAAATCTCCCTCAGAACAAAACTCAGGTGACAGCTGGTTCATTATGATACATTTGTGAGCCACAAGCCCCTATCAGAGATCATACCAAGAAACAATGAGATCTGGTCGCTCAGAGCCTTGCTAGGCAGGGAGCTGCCTGGGATTGAGTTAACTTCGTAATGCAAAAGGCTGAATTAATACTGACACCTAGAAAAAAATAATAATGGTGGCATAGGAATGGTTTGAATGAGAACAAAATTTCCATTTCTTTATATTGAGTTATAAATCCCTCTTGGACTTCCCATCAGTCTAGACCATGTTTAATTCTGTCAGTCACTCTGCGAGAGCACTGTGCTCTCGGCAGACAAGGATTTGTGCACACTGCTATAATCCCTTGCCGCAGAGCAGGGCTCAGGGCATCCACAAATGTCACAAGCACCTCTGCAGCTGACTTGGAGCTGTTAATAGTGTTCAGTTCATTGTCAGAAGGGATAGGATTCAGCAGAGGCCACACACCTTGCCACGAGCATTCATTTTTCCTGGTCGTGTACTGAATCGGAGAGAAGGACATGGAATTATGGTGTCAGAGGTGGGAAGGACATGGGAGATGTGCAGCCAGAGGCCAGTGCAGAGAGGGCGGGTACTGCGGTGGGTGGTGGGGGCCCGTGGGGGAGCAAGGCCTTTAAAATAACCACTGTGTGACCAAGCTCCATTCATGTTCTCACTATGTTTCCTTCAATATTCATTCAACTAGCAGTCATGAGGCACCTGCTGGGTATATATTCTAGTGCTGGGGTCAGGAGTGAGTGTCACATGTGAAGTTCCTGTCCTCGTGGAGTCACATTCTGGTGAGGCAGCCAAACTTCTGGAGGAGCCTACATTCTAATGCCTGGCTCTCCCAGTCTTGCTGCCTTTGATGCCTGTTCTTTATAGACTTTATACCTAGAATGCCAATATGTTATCTTTAAGGATCTGTAGGAAAGAAAATATTTTTGAAGCACATTCTTGGGAAGGGTGTCTAGTAGAGGTGCTTCCTGCTCTACCTATACTTCTTCCGCAATGAACATCTCTAATCCAGTCCTAGGACCACCAAGAACACCTGTACATTGCACGGTATCACAGTGCCCCATATAATTACCCCCTGGACCTGCACACCATTAGGTGATACTCCTGCCCAGCACTATCTACCCAACAGAAGTCCTATCATCACACCCACCAAGGGATGAGGCCTTTGAACTTGTTCACAAAAGACAATTTACCCTTCTTGATTTCTAGTCTTGAAATCTTGACAAGATTCTTTGTTCCTTCTAACATGAAAATTGATCTTACTACTCTATTCAGACCCCTTCGAGTAGTAGCTTTCAAACTTTACTGAAATACATCTTACATTACGACCCAGCACACATACACATGCTACATACATAGATGTAAGGAAAACCATCTCCCCAACTACTTACACTGCATTCTCTGTACTCTTGAGGAAAGACAGTCGTTCGGAGCATGACCATGGAGCCCGACTCTGGGTTCCAATCCCAGTTCCCCACTTACTAGCTGTGCAATTGTATTAATTTGTTCTGTGTGCTATAACAAAGCATCACAGACTGGGTAGCTTAAAATGAAAGAAATTTATTTTATTACAGTTCTGGAGGCTAAAAGTCCAAAATCGAGGTGTTGGCAAAGTTGTCTCCTCTGAGTGTTGTAAGGAAAAATCTGCTCCATGCCTGTCTCCGGCCGCTGGTGACAGCAGTGATCCTTGGTGTTCCTTGGCTCATGGATGCATTGCTCTAATCTCTGCCTCCGTCTGGTACAGGGTTCTCTCTGCATCTCTGTTTTCAGATGGCCCTCTTTTTGTAACACACCAGTCATGCTGGATTAGGGGCCCACCCTACTCTAGTATGGCCTTCTCTTAACTAATACCATCTGCAACTATCCTGTTTTCAAATAAAGAGATATTCTGAGGTATAGAGGGTTAGCACTTCAACATACTCTGTTTTGCGGGGACACAATTCAACCCATAACAGTGACCTTGGGCTAGTGCTTCAGTTTCTTCACCTGCAGAATGGGGATAACAGTAGCACCAATTTCTGATGATGCTGTGCTCATAGAGGATACATAAACTCTCAGAACAGTGCCTTGAACACAGTGATTTTCTTGCAAGAATTTACTATTACTATTTTTGTTTTTATATGCTGGTTATAAACCACTGGATTGATTTCATGGCCACATTTTTAAGGACATTGCTTTAAATATACTTGATGCATTGCTGTCATAATAGAATTTCAACTCCCCCTATATGGTTTCCAAGGCCTTCGTGAACAATCCCTGCTGACCACCAACCCTCCTATAGTCCAGTCTCCCTATCTCCAGTGAACACTTCAATTTCCTGAATATATCACAATCACTCTTGTTCCCAGCACTAAAACTCCCACTGTATTCCTCAGGTCTCAGTCAAAGAGCACCTCCTCCAGGAAGTCTTCCCTGACCACCAATTATGAGTCACTCCCCTACAGTTCTCCCTGCGTAGCGCTCACACATTAGATTGTTAATGACAGTTTACTTGTGTGTAACCTCCCCTGCAAGCTCCCTAGGAATGGCATCTGACTTATTAGCTACTGTGTGCCTAACATTAGCTACAGTGTCTGGAGAACACTCTTTATTGCCTACTAATAGCATCTCTTTACCTAATGGAATCTGATATCAACAATTCTAGAAGACTAAGGGACATCTTAGGGTGAATCATTATTGCTCTGTTTAAACATGGAAACCCAGTCATCTTGCCAGGAACTGATCTAGGGATGGGCAGTGTGACCCAGTTCTGGTCCATGAGACATGAGAGAAGGGCTGCTGGGACAACTTCTGGGAAGTAGTTCCAGGAAAACTCTAAGGAGCTGTGTGAGAGGAAAGAGCCAGTCCTGCCTCTAGGGGAGTGGAGTGGCCCCCGTCTGCAGCCATGATGAGAGAGGCACCAGGACGACAGGACCCTGCTGAGGATGGCAGAGCCAAAGTGTGGAAAGGATCAGTGTCCTTGGGGATTTTGCTGATCCTCTACATTAATCAGCCCTAGAACTGTTCTACCTATGGACTTCTTATAATGAGATAATACCTTTTCCTTATTGTTAACTGCCATTTAGGTGAGCTTTCCTGTCACTTGCAGCTGGAGGCAAGTAACTAATGTAGGCAGTCAGTAAAAATTCTTGAATGAGTAAGTGTTTATGAGCTAAACATGCCAAAGGAGAGAAGAGAGAAGTAGAACGCTGACCATCTACCAAGAACCAAGAAGGAGACAGCTCTTTCATGTACATTAATTTGTTTAATCTCCACAGCAAGCCACACAGTAATTGTACCTGTATGAGAGAGGAGGAAACCGAAGCCCAGAGAAATTGTGTGTCCTATGCAAACTCACAGAGTTAGCAAGTGTGAGAGCTGGAAAATACCATTTTGTGAGGACTTTCATTTATAATACAGGATTTTTAAAATCGCCTCCCACCCTATTTCCACTTACCATTGAATTTTCACCAGCTAGTTTAGAAGTTAAAGCATTCTAATTTTGATCTTATCCTAACTTTTGACCCATATTCATGTTTATTTATTCCTGCTTATTTCTCAATCCCATCACTATCTCCGTCTTCCCCTCCAGAGAAGGATATATCGCCCCTCTTCTGAGAGCCAGGTCCAAGGGACTTTCCAAACGACATGAGTCACTTGGTCTCCTTAACTCTTCTCCTGCCTCCCAGCAAACTGATATTGCAGTTTCTCCAGGGTTGCCAGCAGCCCATACTAGTTTGCCATCTTGGCAGGAAGCTTGGGTGTGGGAACTGCATCCCACATATGTCTCATTCCAAACATACTATATTCACTATACCATGAGGCCTGCATTGACACATGTAGCCTACAACTGTATTCTCCTAGTAATCTTAGAAACAGCAAAACTCATTTGTTCAGCTTTCTGCAGCCTTTTTCTCCGCCTCTTGGGGGGAATGAGTGACAGGAACAGGGAATACAGTCTTTCCTCCCCATGCCAGAATGTTTGCTTCTTGTAGCCAGCATTTCACAGATGAATGCAGTAGAAAATGCCTTAGCTGCATCCAGGGAATTTCAAGTGCTTCCCCCTCTTTCTGAGGGAAAACAAACAGGCAAAGTGTCCTTTCTGCAGCAAAACGCCAGAAATTGGCTGACAAGAGGGTTTGTGGGCTGGAAATCATGTGCCCTCTAGTGGTCATCTGTAGGAAGTCCCAGCCAGATGGTCATTTCTGAGAAAATCAGCCAGGAGTGTAGACAGAAAGACAGGATGCCTCAGAACACTTAAATAATAAATTTTAACAATGGAAAGCTAACTTTAGAATTTTATTTAAAGTACCAATTACAAGTCATGGGTGGGAAAAATGGACATCCGAGCTGTCCACAAATGCTGGCAGATTTTGTTGAAGCTTCCTGGCACTGGTCTCTCAGCATTGAACCCTTGATGGCTTAGAGGGGCTGAGACAGGTTCCTGAAGCGAGGGTGCTGAGCTGAGGAAATCCACTTGCCAGAATTCCTCCTGAGAAGGAAAGGCTGTTTTCAATGGGAAAATATTTGGTAAGAGGCTGAGACCTACATGGACAGAATGGTTCTGGCTGGACCTGGGGTGGGGGGGTGCGTTTTTTATTGCAGCCTAAAAACAGGAAAATGAAAAGGATGGATGAAAAAGTAAGAAAGCCAGATGAGACAAGCTCCACTGCCCACCAATGTAGGAGGGGATCCTTCTGGGCCTCTCAAAAGGGAGCTGAGCTCCGTGTCAGAATTGGTGCAAAAGCTAAAGTAGCACGTGAGCACAGGAGTGGGGTGACCTAGAGAAGTACAGGAAGTAAGCCCCTGGAACTCACAGGTATCAAGGGAGGGGATTGGACCATAATTATCCAGGATTAACCAGCTCTCTGTGGAGGAGGGGAAGTCTATAAGAATAAGATACTTTAATAATGGTTCAAGCCAACAGAGAAATGAAGAATGTGACATTTGGGTTCAGAAACAATGCCTGTAATCTTAAAACCATGGACTAAGCTGCTGAAATTCCTTCAGATTTAGTTAAATTTCCCAAGGGAGGGGGGCAGGGGAAGAGAGGGAAGACAGACTGGGATGAGCAAGCCGAGGTCCAAAGATTTTTCTTCTGGAACATGACAAGTGAATTGCAGATCTAGGCGCAAGCCCACATCTTTAACTGCAGATCCCACATTTTTCTCATATCCTACATTGCCTTTCTCATACAGAAAGCCCATTTTATTGGGGTTTTTATGGTGAAATAACTTCAGTTGAGAAAAGCTCATAGTCAAATCCTTTTCTCTGCCCTAAACTACTGCCTTTCTATCGGTACTAGAAAAATCAGTGTTAGAACAGCCCTAAAACTGCCAACATACCGGAAAAATATCTAGCTCTTCTTTTGAGGATGGGACCCAACTGAGCAAATAAAACTGAAATAAAGCACGTATAACTGCTCTTCCCAATATTTTTCATGTGTGCCTAGAAACAAATATTCTATTTCTTTTCATTGAGATTTCCCTCCTCCAAAATGATCCAGGTATGTGGCTTCTTAATGGGCATCACCATGCACATGGACACACCAAGAACAGGGTGAGATGTTATTTATCTTTGCCTTCCCGGGGCCCAGCACCTTTTTGGCACCTTTCGGGAAATGGGAAGTGGACAAGTGCTTTGACATGGGCAGCAGCAGGAAGAATTCTCATGCTGCTTCAGCTTTACAGCGAGAGACAACAAAGGGCTAAGCCATGCAGGGCACACGTTCACCTCGTCACTAGTCCGGAGAACTGCTCATCAGAATCAGTTCCCCCAGAACTCTTACATGTTGCTGCATGGTTCATTCAGATGCCTCCAAATGCCATTTCTGTCCTCCAAACTGACTTGTGCAGCCATGATAAAGTCAGCACAATTTGGAGTCATTTGCTTTGTTTCTCCAGTAAAAGAAAGACTTGGATTTACACAGCCTCTCTTCTCTTCAGCATGCCTGCACACCTGGTGTCTCATTTGTCTTCTATTCCATCCCTAAGAAGTCAATAAAGCGTGTGATGCTGGTCTTAGGAGCAGGGACAGTGAGAGAGTAAGTAGGTTTATTCTTACTCACCACAAGGGGGAGCTCATAAGCCCTCCTCAAGCATTTGCCCACGTAAGTGGCCAGCACTGCTCTGCCCACAAGCAGCCCCAACCTGCCAAGTCTAACAATGGGGAGAGACAAGTGAATGCAGAATTACAGTAAGAATTACAATCCAGTATGACAAGAGCAGTGCTGCAGGGATGGACTAGGTATGGCTGTGGAGAATCTGGGGTGGACACAAAAGGGAGGGAATAATTGAAGGGTTTACAAAGTAAAGAAAAAAATAAAAATAATAAAAAGTGAAGAAAGCTTCCGCATAAATTATAGTCAGTGAAATATCTCAAAAGACAGTATTAAAACCTTTTTAATTAGTTAAATTAATTAAACCAGACTTTCCACTTACCAAAATCACTGTGCCTTACATGTTTTCTATGCTTGATTGATAAACTTGGATGAAAGGATTAAACTCCATTTCTCTTACTAACCACAAAATAAATAGGAAAGCTACCACCCCTATGAAAAGTAAAGCTTTAAATAAGTGTTAGCGAGGATATGGGGAAGTTGGAACACTTGCGCACCGAGGATTTGAATGTAAAATGGTTCAGCTGTTATGGAAAATAGTTTGGCAGTTACTCAAAAAGTTGAACATAGAATTATCATATGACTCAGCAAATGCACTCTTAGGTGTATGTCTGAGAAAACTAAAAACAAGTACACTAATCTTTGTGCACTCATGTTCACCGCAACACTATTCTCAATAGCCAAAATGGGAAACAGCACAGCTGTGCATCACCAGGTGACTGGATAAACAAACTGCGGCCTCTCTATTCTACCACCGAAAAGACTGAAGTACCTATACATGCTACAACTTTGATGGACCTAGAAAACTTTGTGGTTGGCGGAAGCAACTAGAAACAAAAAGCCACATATGTATAACTCCATTTACATGAAATATCTAGTGTATGCAGATCCGTAGAGACAGAATGCAGATTGGTGGCTACCAGGGCCTGGGGAGAGTGTTGAATGGGGACTGAGTGCTTAATGAGTATGAGGTTTTATTTTGAAATGATGGAAGTATTTTGGAACTAGATAGGGACGATGGTTATATAACATTGCACTAGATGCATCGAAATTGGGTACTTTATAATAGTTAACTTTATGCTATGTGAATTTCACCTCAATAAGTTTTTTTTTTAAGTCAAGCTTGAGCCAAGAGGTTACTGGAAACAGGAGGACAGCAGGGCCTTGACAGATGGCCTGGAGGGGGACATCTGCCTCAGAGAGAGCATCGTGTGTCAGAGGAAAGCAGCACAAAACACAACGTGGCGGCGTGCCTGGGCGGCAGGAAGTAGTCTCGCGTGCCGGCTGCGGGTTCGCAGGAGTTAGGGTTGGAGGGGGCTCTGCCACAGAGTAGAGAATTAGATGGCAAAATAGGTCATGGATCTGTTTTTGTTGAGTCTGTGTGTCCTGTCACTGACAATTCCAAATGTTTAGACAACTGGCCAAGTGAAGGCAGGAGTTGTGCCCACCAGGGGGTGTGTCTAGCACTACACAGAGCAGACCAGGCCTCACCTGAGGCCAGAACTCAGGTTTTTCTCAGAAACGATCAGTTCTAGGTCTGTCTCCAACCATCGCTTGAGCAAATGAATGGTCAAGGTTCCAGATTTCTACTTGATGAGGCAGGGCTGGAGTCGTCTTTGCTGGAGAACCTTCTCAACTCTTTAAGGTACACTCCAAGGCCTTGGACACTGTGCTTCTTCATCAACAGACTGTGAGATAACACGATCTAGGGTTGGTTCTAGTAATCACACTTCAGTGACAAATGATACTCTGAATAAACAGTACTCTGAGATGTCCCCACCAAGTATAATGCGGTATAAAAATACCCATGACGTCTGCTGACAAAGTCTTGGGGGTCGCTAACACACCGGTGACTTGTTCTCTCCGTTCATGACTGAAGGTGTCAACATAAGAAGTGCCCACACCTGTAAGAACTGCCAGGAAGCAAAACCTCAATGGATTGAGAAAATGCTCCAGAGAATGGCAGCTTTGCACCTTATTTTATATTATTACAATCAGAAGGAGGTGTAAAGGGATTACATGAAATTCACTGGTGATAGGTTAGGGAGGCAGGAGAAAGCAAAGCATGGTGGGCGGATCTATGGGATTGGATAAAAAGTAAATGAATAGACACTTCTTTCGCATTGGTGGGTGTAAGATAGTAACAATTAACATGATTGCAATGATGGTGAGGGGCTCTGTGGTCTGCTGCTGTGGTGGAGGATTATGCCCTGACATTCCAAAGGTTTGTTATTACAGATGCAAAAAGATAACAGACAGGCTCAGTTAAGGTAAAGAATGACCTTTGTCATGAAAGGTACTGGCCTAGGACATGACTATCACCACGACTTGCTTTCAGCTAGAAAGTTTTAAGTTCAGACCATCCTGTGAGGTTACATTTGGGCTCTGAGTTTGTGAAGGCCCCATATAGGCCTCCCCTGAGCTCATGAGGTTTAGTGTGTGTCCCCTTTTGTCATACACAGTGGAAATGCCACATTTCCATTGGAAGCAAATAAAAATGAAGATGTGTTTCACAGATCCCAGCTTAAGGACCCGCGTAGTACAACCCAGAAGGGAGGATGTGGGAGCACCTAAAACTTTCATCCCACAAACTCATTGATTGTCACTGGTGTTTAACAAAAAAAAAAAAGGAAAAAAGCACACTGCCAAATTAGCTTAGATCTGTTCTCAACAGGTTGGAGACAGCAGGCAGGAGAGATGTGCTGGGCTGAAGGAAAGCGTAGCTGGAGGGATGGATAGTAGGGCTCAGGGGAGGGTCAAAGGGCATGCTCAGCGGGGGGGGGGGGGGGGGGGGGCGGGATCGGACATCTAGATGGACCTTAGGTTTCCTGCCCACTTTCTCTGTAGGACTGGTCTAGCAAGTTCTGCACAGTGAGGTTGTGTACTACCAATGAGCAGTTTTAGTAATGACAGCTTTGCTCATGCAGCTTTCGGTGTGCATGTGTGTGTGTGGGGGTGGGTAGGGGTAGGACATATATAGAAAAACTCCCTGGAAACTGCTCTTATCAGGCACATGGTAGAGGAAGGAGGAAGCCCAACTCAGTGCCTCTCATTCCACCCTCACAACCGTAATGCGAGTCCACCCCCTATTTTAAAGAACCCCATTCCCTACAGTGACTACAATGGGCACCTAGAAGGAATGGCTATTAAATATGTGCCTTACTCTCTGCCCAGGCCCCCTGACCTGCCCCAGATCACTGCAGATTCTCCCTCAATGTATTCTCAACTCTTTATTCTCCCCCGTGATCCTTCTATACTTTCTGTCTAAAGGCCATCACTGTTCAACTTGGTGTCCAAGCTCCATTGTGATCTGGCTCTGATGACCTCCCTCCCAGGCTCATCATTAGTCATTCCCTCCTCCCTTCCTTGACCACCCTGCAGGACTGGGCCACTGGACTCTTTGTTTTCCAGGTGTGCCATCCTCTCTCACCTCCAGACCCTTCTGTACTGCTCTGGCCCTTTATGGGCCTGTGTCCAGCACCAGGTGAGAACAGGATCTGTGTCGTCTTATCTGAGCTGAGCCTCAGCACCAGAAGAGCACTAGTGCACATTTGTTGAATGAATTAAAACAATTTTTTTAAGTGAGTTGAAATTTGAGTGATAAATTAATACTCACCAAATACAATGGAACCTAGCTGTTTTAAGTTTTATGTTCGTCTGTTTGGGCTGCCATAATAAAATACCACAGATGCATTGGCTTCAGCAAATGGGAATTTATTTTCTCACTGTTCTGGATGCCAGAAGTCCAGGTCGAGATGCCAGCAGGTTTGGTTTCTCCTGAGGTCTCTGGGCTTGCAGACAGATGGCCAGCTTCTCGCTTTGTCCTCACATGGCCTTTTCTATGTGCGTGTGCATCCCTGATGTCTCCGCCTGTCCTTATAAAGACACTAGTCCTATCAGATTAGAGTCTATTCCAACAGCCTCATTTTAACTTAATCACGTTTCATCTTTAAATACTAAGATCGTATCTCCAAACACAGTCACATTCTGAGGTACTATGGGTTAGGGCTTTGACATAAGTTTTTTGGGGGGACACAATTCAGACCATTACAGTTTTAACAACTTATTGGACAGCATAGACGGTGCCCTGAGGCAAAGCAGTCGTTTTGCATTCCCTCTTCTACCCCTACTCCTTTTGCTGCTGTTTAGGTGTCATGATAAACATAAAGCCTAGCAAACTGAGACTGGGCACCAGCCTTTTTTCCAGGGTGGTAGCTCCCTTAGCAGGCTTCTCCCTGACAGGGCTGGAGCTCTAAGGGTACTTAGAGGACATTCTATAATACGGTCACAATTTCTTTGGTTCGCAGGTCTGCGCTCAATCCACCGAGCTACACTAGCCAGGGCCTACACTTTCTTAAAATTGAAACAAGGCTCGTATAAAATAAAACTTCCCAACCAATTTGAAAATAACTGAACTACTAATCACCAAATTAGAGACACTTTTTGTCTTAATATTTGCTGGAGATGTACTCAGAGAGCAGTACCCAGAGAATTTAAGAGATTCAACCACACAGTGTTGAGTCCTTCTGAATCCCCAGTGTATGGGCTGCTCGCTCCCCTAGTTCTCACTGCCTTGCAGCGCTTGGCCCTTCTGCAGCTAGCTTCTTCAGCACTGCTGAGGCAGGTATGCTGTGTTACGAGGATTCAACTTTGAGTTTCGTTATGGACGGAATCGTGCCCCTGCCAAAATTCCTATGTTGAAGTGCTAACCCCCAGTGTGACTGTACTTGGAGAAAAAGTCTTTAAGGAGATAATTAAGGTTAAATGAGGTCATTAGAGCTGGGCCCTAATTGAATAGGACTGGTGTCCTTATTAGAAGAGGAAGAGATGCCAGGGCTCACTCTCTCTCTTCACATGTGCACAGAAGAAAGGCCATTGAAGACTCAGTGAGAAGGCAGCCATTTGCAAGCTAGGAAGAGTATTCTCATCAGCCTTGATCTTGGACTTCCAGGCTGCAGATTCTGTTCAGTCACCCAGTCCATGGTATTTTATGGCCATCCAAGTAGATAATACAAGCTTATAAAAAATTCAGAATCCCAGGTTCCACCCCAGACCTACTGAATGAAAATCTACATTTGAACATTGCAGATTCATTGGCGTGTACATTGCAGTTTGAGAAGCACCATTTAGGAATATCTACTGCCTTAAAACTCTGTTATGTTTTTGATACAATATAATGGGCCTCTCATGCACCTCAGCTGCACTGAGAGCTAACAGACAAATTAGATGAAATCTTTTTTTTAAAAAAAAAAAACATGTAACTGGAGTAGATATGTGATGCTTTTGTATGTCCAGCACTACTCTTTGTTGGAAAACTGATCTGTCCCATGTCGTTCCCACAGGGCTAGTTATTCACATCAGCCGCCTGTCCATGGGATGGCCCCATGACCCAGGCCTAGCCAATCATGCTGCCCCTTCTGCCTGTCCCCTGTGATCTGTAAAAGCATATGACCAAACAGGTCCAAGCAGACTCTCTTGAGATTTGATATACAGATGCTGAGAGAGAGAGGGTCTCGCCATAAATTGTAAGGACATAAGTATAAAGCTACCAGGTTCCAGCAGGAAAATAATGAGACTAACCTGCAAAGAAAATCAGGGGTGATCAATGAGAAAGAGACCTCACAGCATGGTCTGGACCCCTAACTCCACCCACACCCTCGCACTTACCAGTTCTGCAGGGCAGTTTGTGCTTGCACTAGATAGAGATGGGTTTCAGACACATGCAACCAATATTTTCAGGTACTAGTATGGTTTTCTCACAAACCCTGTTTGCTATAAATCTGTATTCAGCCCATAGTTTGATCAATCTAGTACCCACATATTGTAGAGTTATGTGCCAGGCATCAAACTAGGGGCAAGGACACTGTGAAGAAGGCACAGCCCCTGCCTTCAAGTTGCTGACAACCTGGGAGCTGGGGCTTGGGGACAGTCAAAGATGTGAGCAAACCATGCAGTAAAGATCCTAAGTGCTGCCATGGAGCTTGGAGCTCCGCGTGAAGGACTGACAAATGGGTCAGCATTTGAGCAGAATCTTAAAAAGTAGGGATTTCCCAGGAGTTTGACATGGGGAATGGGCTCCTAGCTGAGGAATGAGCATGTGTAAAACAAAGGTCTGTGAGACACAAGGTCTGTGGCCTGGTGGGCGCTGGGACTTGCCTCAGAGGGGCTGGCTGAGGGGGATGGTGAAAGGAGGGAGCGAGAAGGTGGAGAAGAGCTCATCCAGCCAAGGAGTCAGAGTGGATCTTTAGGCAGGAAGGAGCTAATGCAGGTTTTTGAATTAAGAGCAGATTTCTAATTTAGTAAGATCCCTCCTGAGGTTAAATGGGGTCAGTGAACTATGAAGCTGTGGACGGCAGAAATGTCTCTGGTACATGGCAGTATTTAATAAATATTTATTGAATTGAGAGACAATGACAGTCTCAATGGCAGCGGTAGCAGTGAAACTAGAAAAAAGAAAGACATTTTTGAGCTAGAATCAATAGGACTTATTGAACAATTAGGAAAGAAAGGAAAGAATTAAGAATGATATAGCAGTTTCTCAGGTGACCAGATGGGTAGAAATCAGAAACAGGTGCAGGTTTTCAGGTAAAGATATTGGCCTCATTTTGAACACATTAGATGTGAAGGGCCCCAAGATCCAGGGCGGACCAGAAGGAAGCAGGTCCAGCAGACACCAGAGCCCAGGAAAGAGGTCGAGCCAAAGAAAGGAGGTCCTGGAAGCCATAATCACAGAGACACAGAGAGTGTTAGCTGAGGGAATTAACTTTTGAAATGCCAGGACTTGTTCAAATTATGATTCTTCAAAGGAATGTGTCATATGCCAGGTCCCTTCTAATCATTACAATAATTCTCCCCCACGCTCCCCCCACGTGCTCATAACCCCAAAACAGCAGCAGCAAAATGCCTCTGCATTACAGGTAGGGATAAATCAACCAAGACTCCTAAAGTTCGACCCCTTGGCATGCCCGGGCCACAAACAAACTCTACGTTTCTGGAGATTGTGGTGGGCCACTGATGCTGGACCATGCAGAGGGAGAAATAGCATCAGCATTCACTGACCCAGATAACATCTGAAGTACTTCTGCCAACCCCTGGATAAACATGGAGCCAGGAGGCCTTCCGGTCTTTTCGTTTTTCTGCCAAACCGGCCACGTGCTCACTCTCCCTTGCCAGGAGTCCCCGCCAGCTTCTCCACAGGCGCCTGATAAGATGCCACCATCCTTGTGGTGGGCACACACACGAGTGGAGGGGGCAGGCAGCAGTGGCGAGGAAGCCAACATCCCAGCGCCAGTGGTACCATTGATTCTCAGCTGAATGCTCGGGTCTAGCTGCAGTTCATGAACCTATCAGGAAGCTGATTACTTTTCTTATTATACCCTTGTCTTAAAAAATAAAAAGAATTAACATAAATATTTCTACTATAAGTGACAGAAGCATACTGTATAGTAGCATTATAATAGGACCTATTTGAGATTTTTAAAGTGTGTGTGTGTGTGTGTGTGTGTGTGTGTGTGTGTGTAGTGTTAAACAAAAACCTTTGAAGCACAAGTTGTTCTGAAAGAAAGGATATATGGAGACATACGCTAGCTAGAAAAAGGAGCATGTCCTGGAACTTGCAGTCTAAATCCTCAGCAGCAGGGCTAGTAGAAGAAGAGGAATATCTGCCATCCTAGGGTTGATGGGGCTCCTTAGTAAAATGAGTTTGGAGAAGAAATATGTAAGTTGTTTTGAAGGAATTTGCATCGGCTATAGATAAGGGGGTGAGGAAAAGGCGAAGCAGGGAAAGTTCTGGGATAGGTGACTAGTTCGTCACGAATAAATACTTGATGCTTCTGGATTGGTTGTAGGCAGCAATCTGGAAGGTTCATGGTAAGAGGATGCGATGGTGTCTGGTGGTAGGCTGTTTTTCCAGATAACCAGCTGAAATAGCTGCCTGGAATTGATTCAAAGTTTCAACATGCACTCAGGAATGTGAGCAGCCTTTTGTTGGTTCCAGCCATGGCTGTTACCTGATTAACTTCCTCTGCTTCTCCCACCATCCGGCCTTCTTTGGTAATTTAATTTAGGAGACCTCAGAATTTTTCTCTTCTTAGAATATAATTTGAAAGGATCACATCCAACACTGGGAAGCTGAGATGAGGAAAGGGGAATAGGGAATTTCATTTTTTGCCCTTTCATATAGTTTGGTTTATTTTAAAAAATAAACTTGTTAATCTTCAAATAAAACTTTCTTCAAAAAGCATTGAATATGTTGATCAAACATAGAAAGACAGCCCAATATTTAATAGATTTCCAAGGCCTATGTGTGAACATGCATAACTGGACATCATGGTTTCAAAAGATGCTCTTAACCAAGTCAGAACAAGTTTCTGATAACTGACTAAATGAGTCCTTCCCTCCTCCCCTCTTCCTGTAATCCCTCCCTGGTCAGGTAAGAACTTGCCTGGAGAATGTGTGTAGGAGAAGGGAGTTACCACAATGGTAAATATGGGAGTCACTGGCTGCAAGATACTTGCGAAAAGAGACCAAGCACGGATTACTTACTGCAAATTCATGGGGAATTTGACCCTGCCCAGATTAACCCAAGTTTATCACACGCCAGAGAAGTTAGTGTGAAATTCACAAAACTGGCTTATCCCTGTGCTGAAGGCAAGTGATGCATGTTCTGGACTTTTTCCCTGTAGTGAGAGCTGGGTTCCTGACTAGTCGAGATGCCCTCTCTGTCTGCCTGGGGAGAGGCCATCAGGAGAATAAATCCTGAGAGTCTCCTTAGAAAAATCACAAGAATTAAGACTAACTGGCTCAGAAAACACTTCATAAGGGCAGAGATAAAGAATTCCCATTTGGGTCGTTGGTTTACTTCCCAGTCTAGGGCACACGCCTGGGTTGTGGGCCAGGTCCCCAGTAGGGGGCAGGTGAGAGGCAACCACACATTGATGTTTCTCCTCTCTTTCTCCCTCCTTTCCCCTCTCTAAAAAAATAAATCTTAAAAAAAAAATGAATTCCCATTTGAGGATTTTAATTAAGAAATAAAATAAAATAAAAACAACATAAAAGTTAATTTGGAAAAGAATATACTCTTTGTTACATTTTTTTAAAAATTTATTTATATTTTATTGATTATCCTATTACAGTTGTCCCATTTTCCCCCTTTATTCCCCTCCACCCTGCACAACCCCTCCCACCCACACTCCCCCTCTTTAGTTCATGTCCATGGGTCATATATATAAGTTCTTTGGCTTCTACATTTCCTATACTATTCTTAACCTCCCCCTGTCTATCTTCTACCTACCATTTATGCTTCTTATTCCCTGTACCTTTCCCCCCTCTCTCTCCACCCACTCCCCCGATGATAACTCTCCGTTTGATCTCCATTTCTGTGATTCTGTTCCTGTTCTAGTTGTTTGCTTAGTTTGTTTTTGTTTTAGGTTCAGTTGTTAATAACTGTGAGTTTGTTGTCATTTTACTGTTCATATTTTTAATCTTCTTTTTCTTAGATAAGTCCGTTTATCTTTGTTACATTTTTGATGCTCTTTAAAGATCGGGAAATAGAAAATGCCAACCTCAGTGGTAGGCAGCCCCAACAGGAAAGGTAGTTCCTTCATGTCCCATGACAGTGCCAGCAGCTCTGCAGCAAGGATACTGCCTGTTGCTGGCAGGGGCTGACTGCTGGAGAGGAAGCCTGAGAAGCTTCCCTTCTGCTTACCCGCCTTCCCATCACCTCCATCTTTGACCATCCACATCAAAGGGCAGGGCCAGCTACCCACACCAGTGCCACCCTACAGTGTCCTCATCCTCCATGTTTTTACTACTTCATTTTTTGAAATCAGCAAATTTCTAGGCCAGGTTCAGATATCAGAAGGGCTTTATGAGTAGTTTATGTTGTCTAAATCCAAGGTATGCTGCAAAGACATCCTGCAGTGAACTGGAAAATGACGTCTTTCTAAAGAGAGGTTAGAAATTCTGACCCATGAGTTAAGATGCTCCTTTCTCTGGGAGCAGGGCTGAGTTATATCTGGCTGCCATTTGCAGGTATCACCAAGAAAAGAAGATACAAACTACCGAAAGCAAGATCAGCCATGATATATGGGATACCCCATGTTACTGAACAGATATCACAATTCACATATATACACTCAAAGGGAAACTTACATAATCTTTTTAAGATACTTGTGCAGTCAAAATGTTGTCACTGCCATTGGTAAGCCATCACCTGTACTAACCCATGTCACATTTTTAAGATGCATTAATAAAAGACTGTTATGGAGGACATGGAGAAATGGGAACCCTTGTGCATTGCTGGTGGGAATGTAAAATGATGCATTCCCTCATTACGTGGTTCCTCAAAACATTAACCATAGAATTAGCATATAGTCTAATGATTCCACTTTTGGATATATACTCAAAAGAAGTGGAAGTAGTGGCTCAAATAGGTATTTGCACACCCATGTTCAGAGTTCAGAGCAGCATTATTTGTAATAACCAAAAGACAGAAACAACTCAAGTTGTCCGTTGATGGTTGAGTAGATGATTAGCAAGCATTTGGTCTCTCCAAAACATCCAGGGAGACATTTGGTTCATGCTAAATAGTTCTTGGTTCTGTCAAAAATGTCCATGCTTAGGAAAGGTCCCTGGGTTCAGAAAGCCCATAATGTTTATTTCTACTTTTGGTTTATAGGATTAATACATAGAAACATAATATCATGTTTTATTGATCCAATAATTGTGTTATGGCTGTATTGCTAGTAATAACCCTTCTTGCCTCAGTAGCCTAGCTGGTAAGGCACATGACCAAGAACCTCTTGATATGGACCAATATCTCCATGGATGTTTTGGACAGGACCCAAAGTCCTGCAAGGAGCTGGATAAACAAAATGTGGTATATATACACAATAGAATATTATTCAGCTTAAAAAGGAAGGAAATTCAGACACAGGCTATGGTGCGGATGAATCATGAAGACATTTTGCTAAGTGACATAGACCAGTCACAAAAGACAAACATAGCAGGATTCCATTTACATGAGGAAACTAAAGCAGTGAAGTTTATACTGGCAGGAAATAGGAAGATTCTTGCCAGGGTCTGAGGAGTTAGTGTTTAGTGATATAAAGATTTAGTCTGGGAAGGTGGATGGTGGTGACAATGACACAACAATGCAAATGCACTCAATGCCACAGAACTGTACACTTAAAAATGGTTAAATGATAAATTTTAAATTTTTTATAATTATAGTAACAACAATTATCATTTACAAAATAATTTTCAAAAGACTTATTAGGTTATAGAGAGCGTCATTAAGTCCAGTAAATATATGCTGATTCATGCTCAAGTAGATCTATTTTTACTCTGGAAGTTGGTTAATTTTTCTGGTTGTTTTCCCTGATATCATCTGGGTCATGATTTTCCATCTTGAGCCTATGTTCCCCTTCTCTCACCAGCTGGCACCTCCCCCTGGTCTTTCTCAGTCACAACCAGCACCCATGGCAACCTCTGCTTAACTAGCCCAAGCACAGCCATCTTTGGCTGAGGGATCCCTTCACATTCTAACCCTACACATCCATCCTCACTTCTACTGTACCAACACTTACCATTACTGTCATTGAAAACTTCTCAAGCATGCCAATATCTCTATTGAGAATAAATAAAGGGACCATTTCCTTGTCCTGGCAGATACCATACTAATGGACTTGAGAAGGCAGAATTTTCTTCCCAAATTGTGTTTTCAAAAATTCTTAGTGGAAGGAGACTGGCCCCTATGGATTTAGAAATATAGTCTAGAGATAATAATTTCCCATGTTTCTTTCTCACTCTCTCCTCTTCACTCTATTCTTTCCCTTCCTCAGCAAAAACAAACAAACAAAATGTCCAAGCAAACAAATAAAACATAATTCAACTTAGGTAGAGACTCTTCTCTTCCTTCCCTGAAACACTGAAGTCTTTGCAATCTTAATTTCTTCCCCAAGCAGGCTTATCAGAAAATTCTCTTCAAACAAGTACTCACTCTAAAAATATTTTGGTAAATAAAAATAAAAATTTTCATCTAGTATAAATATGTACACATCCTGTATTTGTATAGTGCTTTAGAGTTGACCACACACTTTTACAAAGATGATCTGATTTGATCTTACCAAGAACCCTAGGAGATAGGATCATTAAGCTTCCACGTTATAAATGAGGAAACTGATGCCTAGAGAGGTTGTGTATGGCCCAAATTCAGAAATGATCAACAAAAAAAAACAAGATTCACTCCAAAATATCTTACTCCAAATCTACTTCTTCTTTTACTACACTGTATAGTCAAAGCAATTAGCCAAACATCACCAGTAACCACCATTTTTGGCTTCCCACTGTGTGCAGGATTTGGAGCTGACCCTAGATGACCAAAACTTAGTTCCTATACCCTCAGCGAATAGTTCAGTGAGAATGGCAGAATTTATTCAATAAGAAATGGCATATGCCAATCAACACATATGTCCTACAGACAGTAAATGCTGCAGGCTAAGTGTACAATTCCTAGTATGAGAGTAGGTAGGCCCTTCGGACTGATACCCCGACAGCACCTGTGAAAGGAGTTGGAGTGATCCACAAGATTCGTGAAAAGGATGAGCTCCTGTGAGTGGTCGGAGCCCCTTCCAAGCCCTGACTGAGTTGTTCTCGGTCAGTTGTCTTGTCTGATGTGGCTGTACCTGGGCCTTTCCTACCCTTTTCCATGACAAATCCCAACAGTGGCTCGCCTTTTTTCCCAAATCTTGCCACAAGCTCAGGTGTACTGACAAACCTGGCCTAGAGCCTCAGATGTCCTTGCTGTGGATTCTGCCCCCACACTCAGTCTTGCCATCTGTAATTACTTCCCTTCCTCCCTGTTTCCTAGAATATTGGTGCCCCACCTGTGCCTGTAATTTAAGAGAGTAAAATTCTTGCACAAACACTATTCAAAGATCACTTAAGCCAACAAGCATTTATTAAGTACCTAATAAATGCAAACATTTATGACCTTGAGTTTGAGCAATCAGTAAACATCAATCACATTAATAATTAACCAAAGAGACATTTATACCTGTGACTTACCCTACATGGAGGCGGAATATGTGGCCAGGGGAAATTGCCAAAGGTTTGCCCAGATTATCTTTCTGTCAGCTACCCAATTTGGAATTCACAGGGAAATCTGGAAAGCCACACACACCCAATTGTTGTCACTAAAGAGACTCTTGCTGACTATTTCTGGAGCCATTAACAGTATTGCGATATTAGCTGAGGGGAGATCACAGAGGGACACCGGACTGGTACTTTTTTATGGGGGCATAGAAAATTGAACATCTGAAGCATAAAGCATTGTCCAATCAAAGCTGGCCTAAGGAGTAAATCACTTTGAGCAACTTTGGGCAACCAAGTTTTCATGAAGATTCCTGGCATCAGGGGAGGAGGTATCTAAAAGGCAAAAAAGAGTGGGAGCAGAGGCACCAGTGAGGGAGTGGCTTTGCCCATGTCTGGCCCTGGGTCAGCCCTGAGCATTGCTAATGGAAGCCTAAAAGGGACATCGCCTCTCGGTGCCTCCCAAGCCAGCCTCCAGTGGACCTGAGAGAGGACAGAAAGAGTGCTGAGGCTGGAATGCTTCAACATCCAAGTGTGAAGCTATTTGGAGGGTTGTAACTGGGGTGAACTGTCTTTGTAAATGCTGTGGGAGACTTTGTGGGCCACAGAGTACAGCCCCCTGTTCTTGACACTCTATCAAACCCAGGAAAGCATTCAGCATTTTAACTAATTCTCCTGGACATTTTCCCCTGTAGCTACTAGAAAACAAAACCGTAATTCTAATGGGAACTTGAAGGGCAAAATTTTATAGTTGTTCCACACTTACAAAATGTAAATATTGTATGCTAGCTTGTAACTGGTTAATTTTCTATGACTTTCTCATTTTTGTACTTGCAAATATATGAATCAAGTAGACTGGGGACTCATTGATATTAGAACTTAATTTAATATTGGAATTTCAAGAACTTTTCTTCTAATTGTACAAACTATGATTTAGCCCGTTCTGTCTATTTTTCTGTGGAGATGTGTACTGTGAGAACTTGGCTTAGCTGGCACCATGCTCCCTAGAATCCCCTTATGGTTCTGAGACAGAGTTGGCCAAAAGACAAATTTGGATAAGGTTTGGAAGGTAAGAATAGAGCAGTAGTCATTATTCTCCAAAGGCGACAGGCACAGAGATGCAGACAAGTCCAGCTTATCCCCACTCTGTCCCGCTTTGTATCCACCTCTTCCCAACTGCCAACCCTTCTGATCAACAGAGCCCAGGGCCCTCTGCCAAATGCTTGTCTGCAGACCAGAAGTAGTAGTTATATCTCCCACTAGCTTTCCTTCATGGCCCTACCCTGGCATCTGGATATATTTGGATTCTCAGATAGATTCCCCTGCAAATTCCAAATTGCCCAGGATGCCAGCTCTTTGTGGGGCAGATTAATGACTTTTCTCTGATTCCCCCAACTGCTCCTTTCAGGCCCTTCCCCGGCTCATGCCACAGTTGTATAATGAATCCCTTCCTCCACAGCACTTCTAGTAGTTCTGCTCCCCTGATTAAACCCTGACTGAGTTCCTCACCTCAACATGTTGGAAGCAGTAAACCAGCCAATGAGACTTCACACCAGAGTTAAAAGTTGGCTCCACACTTGTTCTTGCAGAAAGGTGTGGAGTAAAACTCAGTATCTGTTAATAATTCTCAGAGAAATAAAGATAACCCATTTAAGGCAATATTCTATATAAATCCTCTTCCTTGTGATGTAAAAGGAGGACCTGACCTTGTAAAATGGCTAAGAAGTTATTGGTTTTAAATTGTCCTTTGGGTTTCAAAGATAGCATTAAGTACAGTCGGTGCCAGTTTTCTTTCACTGTTGTGGCCTCAGTTTTACCTGCTCGTTCACAGTCATGCACGAAGGAAAAGGATGTGGGAAGCTATAGTTCTTATGCCCTGTTTAAATGGCAAGGTTTCCATCTTTAGTTTTGAGCTGTGTACAGCAACAACATAGTAATCAAAAATATTTTCCACCTTCTGAAAGTGTATTACACAAGAGATCTCCCCAGCACTGACTTCCGTTATTATTCACATTTTTCACCCACTTACATACCCCCAAGTGTCTCATCTCAGTCTCTGCCAAATGCAGCTTCTCCTGATTATCTTGTGAATTCCTCCATGAGCTGAAAACAATTTTTGCTGCCTCCTTCTTTCTCTACACATTCTCAGTGCCCAAGAGGCCATTCTAAGCCCCAAATGCCTCATCTGTTGTGACTTGAAAATATTCTGCCATGTGGCATTAAGTGTAGCAAGAGGACTAAACACAGCATCACATACATTACCAGAATGTCACACACACAAAGGAAAATGGCAATTTAAGAAAACCTGTTAAGTCACCAGAGAGGCATCCACTCGTGATCGATATGTATGCTGTTCAGTGGACAAGATAAGGAGCTAGAATAAAAATGATACCAGACAACAGTAACAGGAAGCCTGGGAGAACTGAATTCTATCTAGTCCTAACTCTATACTAACTTGCTATGCGGCTGTGAGCAAATCACAAACATCTGTTGGAGCAAAAGGGCTAATTACCCGAATATGCATTTGCCCTCCTAGGCTGTCCACAGTTTGCCTGAGCATGTGAGAGCCACGAACAAAAAGTCCATTTTCCAACCTTCTTTGCAACTAGATGTAGCCGTATGACTAAGTTCTGACCAACGGGATACAAAAGGAACAACTACATGGAGGTTTCCAGAAATTTTCTTAAGAGACAACTGAGATTGTGCCCTTTGCTTTTTCTGTCCTGCCTGTTATACCCTATTTCTGGGGTTGTGAAATGTTGAGTGGAATTCTGTATTGGAACGTGATGTCAAGAGCCACACTCTTGTGACTGTAAAGTCAAAATCTGTTGGTAGCCGTGGTTGCCAGTGACAGAGGATCCCCCACACCAGACTTTTATGTGGTAGAAAATATGAATTTCTGTGTTGTTTAAGCAACTGTTTTTCAGATCTCTCTTACAGATCTAATCCGAACAAATATATGTTACTATTTTTTCAATTGTATTTTGATGCTGTTAAAATTAATAAGATAAATATACAAGTAAAATGTTACTGCATTAGTAATATTTTTAACAGTATGTATTTTTTTTAGTTAGTAGAAACAACTGCTGTTGAAGTTTTTCTGGAGATTTTTGATGTTAAATAATCTTTATTCTCAAAAATATTGGGGCGCCCTGCTCTAGAGGTTAGATAGACATTGGAAGTGAATAGAGGAAGAAGTAGGAACAGAAGACAAGTCACAGGCTTTTTCCACCTCACACATCCACCTGGTTAATTTACTTTGCATAACTGAAGAATGTAAAACAAAGCAGATGGAGGAAAATCCCCCGTGGCCTCACCAAAGTTCAGTAATTAACAGTGTTGCTGAGATTTGTACCCAGGTATCCCAAATGTTTTGCTTAGCTGGGCCTAGTTTCTGTAGGACTCATGGTGTGAGCTGGTCCAGTCTTCAGTGATGCAGGGGTATCTGTTTTACTTGCTCCTTTCCTCGCTCCTTTCCTTGTCACCCCATGTCTGTACTTGAGCTAGAATCTTGACAGAGCTCCCTGCCCAGATTCCCTCCAGAATTCAAACTCTTTTTATCCCCTTTGTTGTTCCTCATTTCTTTAGTTTCAGCTCTCCCAGAGTTATGCTCTTCTTCTCCCTCACCTCTCCTGGTTCTCTGCTGAAATGCAAAACAAGCACATTTTTACGTTTTTGGTTTTTTTTAAAGGTCAGCAATCCCTTCATCCAAGAGTATTAATTACATCTTGATTCCACATCATCTTGGAGACAGAACACAGACCCTTCACTAATTATTCCAGAAACCCCATTACTTCGAGAACTTTGATTTCTTTTTTTCTGATCTTGACTGAAGCTTTGTGGATCACAGAGAGAGGTCAAATCAAACAGCACCTCAGATATTCCCTTCTCCTAAAGGCCTTCTCTGGCCTTGCCCCAAAGAGCATTGTTATGGAGCAGCTTTCCCACAGGGCTCCACGCCCCTCCAGTTCTCCCTCCTTTATTTTCCCTCCCTACTCCCTACTCCTTTTTCTGCTCAGAGCATTTGAGCTCTGCTCCAGCTTTGAGCCCATTTTTGCATAGCCCATCTCTGCAGATAATAAATTCTCCAAGGAGCTTAACCAAACAAAGGCCTGTCAATGGACAGAAACCCTCTCTGGAAGACAATTTACTCATTCTCTCTTGTTGCCTGACTTTGACCCTTGGGACCCCACCTTCTCTTACAGCTTATTGTGTATTTCTTCCAAACAAACAACATGCCCTCTCAAGGGAAGTGACCAGAAGCTAAGGGAATGTAATGTCTCTGTATGCTTCTGTCCTATGGATTCTATGGAACAACTAACCTTATCTCAGGTATATCCTCAGTTACCAATTTATTTCATAGTTTGTTAATTTTATGGGCTCATTGAAAAGAATTCAGTGCTTCCCCTTTTACTTCACTTTTTCTTAGAATTACTGTTCATGATGAGCATGACCTAGAGCAGTTTTACATATGCATTTAAAGGCAGGTAGACATTACTCTTCTAGAAAAATACTTCCTCTTGGCTTTTAATATTTGCTAGTAAAAAAAACTAAGTGGATGTTTAGCAGAATGGACTTGATTACTGACTTGATCTTGGGAAATTGAAAATAAAATCAAGTGATTCTGACCATTAGTTCTGGGCTTTACGCTACACATATAATTTCCAGCAGATCCCATTAGCTGCAATAGCATAAGGAAAAAGGCTTTTCTTGGTAAGGCTTATAGCTACAAAGACCATTTCACTTTCCCAGGACAGTCCTGGTGTAATTTTAAGCAGAAGCCCTTTCTCTTCTCAAAAAATGTCCAGTTTTCAACAATAATCTAAGTGACCCTGGGTGAGGCACTTGCAGTCCAGTTCCCAGCCCAGCGACTGGCCTGCAGTAGCGGTCGTACCTGTAGTGCTTAGGAGTGTAGGCTCTGTGGTCCAGTGCTCTGGGTCCAAGTCTGGCTCCCCCTCTCAGAGAGCCCAAATCAGTTAGGGTGCTAAACCACAAGTAGCAGAAACAAACTCTGATTTATTTAAACAGAAAGGGAATTTACTAAAGAATTGGGGTCACCCTGACCTGTGTTGTTCAGTTGGTTGGGCGCCATCCCAAAAAGCAAAAAGTCGCCAAAGTCGCCAATTCAATTCCTGATCAGGGCACATGCCTAGATTGCTGGTTTGGTCCCCAGTCAGGGCATGTATGGGAGGCAACTGATAGATGTTTCTCTCTCTCTCTCTTTTTCTTCCTTCTTTCCCCTCTCTCTCTCAAAAAAAATTAGGGTTGCTCATCTAAAATTGCCAGGAAAACTGGAGAAGCATGCTCATAGCCTAGGCATTTGGGGTGATATCCAAGGTCGCATTGCAGAAGTGGTCCAGTGGCAGAAGCTACTGCTGTGGCCTTGAGTGGTAAGATGCCTACCTGTTCCCCCAACTGGCAACACCGCAGGCCCAAGGACCTGATCCTGCTGTAGCCAGCACTTGCCCTGAGAAGGTTCTCAATGGCCCCTGCTTCTCTGTGTTGCAGAAAAACTACAAAATGGAGCTCCAGGTTACCCCTTCCCCAGATCATTTTTACACATCTCAAATATTTATTTTTTCTATGCTTCTGTGGAACCTCATTTTTTCCTTTTTTTAAAAAACTATAGTTGGTATGCAATATCAGTGGGATTAGTTTCAGGTGTACAATATAGTGATTCAACATTTTTATACCTTACAAAGTGATCACCTCCCTTATTTTAGTAATCATCTGTTACCGTGTAAACTTATCACAATATTATTGACTATATTCCCCTTCACCTTTTTCACCCAGCCCCACCCTCTTCCTCTGGCAACCATCCCTTTGGTCTATGTTTCTATGAGTCATTTTTCTTTTGTTTTGTTTCCTTGTTTTTTTAGATTCTACCTATATGTGAAACCATACCATACTTGCCTTTATCTGTCTGACTTATTTCATTTAGCATAATGCCCTCTAGGTCAATCTGTGTTGTCACAAATGGCAAGATTTTTTTTATTTCTGTGTGATATGCATGTGTGTGTATGTATTACTCATTCACCTATCAGTGGACACCTAGGATGCTTCCATATCTTGGCTTTTGTAAATACTGCTGCAATAAGCATAGGGGTGCATGTTTCTTTTTGAATTAGTGTTTTTGTTTTCTGCAGACAAATACCCATAAATGGAATTGCTGGATTGTATGATAGATCTATTTTTAGTTTTCTGAGGAATTTCCATACTGTTTTTCATAATGGCTGCACCAATTTTTCAGTCCCACCAACAGTGTCCAAGGGCTCTTTTTTCTCTACATCCTTGCCAATACAGATTGTTTACTTCTTGATGATAGTCATTCTGGCAGGTGTGAAGTGCTATCTCATCATGGTTTTGATTTGCATTTCTCTGATGATTAGTGATGTTGAGCATCTTTTCATATGTATGTTTGCCATCTGTATGTTTCTTCTTGTCCTCTGCCCATTTTTTTAATTGGATTGATTATTTTTTGTTACTGACTTGAATATGTTCCTTATATATTTTGGACAACCCCTTATCAGATATATTATTTGCAAATATATTCTTCTTTTCAGTGGGTTGTCTTGTTGTGTTGATGGTTTCCTTCTCTACGCAGAAGTTTTTTAGTTTGATGAAATCCCATTTGTTTATTTTTGCTTTTGTTTCCCTTGATTGAGGGGATATATCTGGAAAGATTTCACTCAGACTAATGTCAAATAGTTTTCTACCTATATTTTCCTCTATGAGTTCCATAGTTTCAGACCTTACAGGTAAGCCTTTAATCCGTTTTGAGTTTATTTTTGTATATGGTATAAGAGAGTGGTCTAGTTCCAATTTTTGGCATGTACCTGTCCAGTTTTCCCAACACCACTTGTTGAAGAGACTGTCATTTTTCCACAGTATTTTCTTGCCTCCTTTCTTGTAGATTAATTGACCATATAAGTGAGGGTTTATTTCTGAGCTCTCTATTCTCTTCCATCAGCATATGTCTTTTTTTGTACCACACTGTTTTGATTATTATAGCTTTGAGATATGGTTTGAAATCAGGAAGTGTGAAAACTTCAACCTTCTTTTTCTCCTTTTTTTTTTTTTAAGAGAGAGAAAGGAAGGGAGAATGAGATATAAAGAGAAACATCAATGTGAGAGAGAAACATCGATGTGAGAGAGAAACATCAGTCAGTTGCCTCCACACATGCCCCAACTGGAGACTGAACCCACAACCTAGGTATATGCCCTGACCAGGAATTGAACCCACAACTTTTTGGTGCATGGAACGACATTCCAATGACTGACCCACACGGGCCAGGGCACTTCAATGTTGTTCTTGTTTCTCAAGATTGCTTTGGCTATTTGTGGTCTTTTGTGGCTTATACAAATTTTAGGAATTATTTTTTTAGTTCTGAGAAGATGTCATTGGTATTTTGATAGAGATTGCATTGAATCTGTAGATTGCTTTGAGTAACATGGTCATTTTGATGATACTAATCCTTCCAGTCCATGAGTTTAGCATATCCTTGTACTTATTCATGTTCTTTTTAATTTCTTTAATGTCTTACAGTTTTCAGAGTATAGGCCTTTCACATCCTTGGTTAAATTTATTCTTAGGTATTTTATTCTTTTTGATGTAATTGTAAATGGGGTTGTTTTCTTAATTTCTTAATTGTTTGTTATTAGTGTATAGGAGCATGATGGATTTCTATACATTAATTTTGTATCCAGTTACTTTACTAAATTCTTTTATTCTCTTAACTTTTGGTGGATTCTTTAGGGTTTTGTATATATTGTGTGATGTCATATGCAAATAGTCACGGTTTTATTTCTTCCTTTTCATTTTGCCTTTTGTTTCTTTTTCTTGTCTGATTGCTGTGTCTAGGATTTCCAATACTATATTGAATAACAGTGGTGAAAGTGGGCCATATTGCTGATCTTAGAGAAAAAGCTTTCAGCTTTGTACCACCATTGAGTTGATGTTAGCTGTGGGTGTTATCATGATTTTTACCCTTGGATTTGTTGATGTGATGAATCACTTTAATTTTTGGACAGATATTGAATCACCTTTGCATCTCTGGTATGAGTCTTACTTGATCATGGTGTATGATCTTTGCAGTGTATTGCTAGATTTGGTTCACTAGTATTTTGTTGAGGATTTTTAGATCTAAGTTCATCAGAGATACTGGCCTGTAGTTTTGGTTTGTTTGTTTTTTGTAGTGTGTCTGGTTTTGGTATCAGTGTAATGCTGACCTTGTACAATGAGTTTGGAAGTGTGACTTCTTTAAATTTTTTTGAATAGTTTGAGAAAGATAGGTACTAATTCTTCTTTAAATGTTTGGTAGAATTTACCTGTGAAACTATATGGTCCTGGGCTTTAGTTTGTTGGGAGGTTTTGTGTTTTATTTTGTTTTTTAATTACTGCTTCATTTTTATTGCTAGTAGTCTGTTAGATTTTCTGTTTCTTCTTGGTTTAATCTTAGAAGGTTGTATGTTTCTACAAATTTTTCCTTCCTTCTAGCTAGTCCAATTTGTTGGCCTATAATTGTTTTAGTATTCTTTAATGATTCTTTGGATTTCTGTGGTGTCAGTTATAATCTCTCCTCTTTTCTTTCTGATCGCATTTATTTGTTCTCTCTCTTTTTCTTGATAAGTCTTGCTGTAGGCTTGTGCATTTTATTTATCCTTTCAAAGAACCAGTTTTTAGTCTCATTGATCTTTTCTATTCTATTTCCATTCTCTATTTCATTTATTTTGGCTCTGAACTTTTATTATTTCCTTTCTTCTACTTACTCTGTATTTTGTTTGTTTTTCTTTTTAGGCACTTTAAATATTTCCTGCCATTCCCCTCTGGCCTATAAAGTTGCTTCTGAGAAATCAGCTGATAGCCTTATAGGGCTTCCCTTGTATATGACTTGTGGTTTCATTCATGCTGCCTTCAAGATGGTCTCTTTATCCTTAACTTTTACCATTTTAATTACAATATGTCTTGGTTTGGGTCTCTTTGGGTTCATCTTGTTTGGAAATCTCTGTGCTTCCTGGACCTGGATGTCTACTTTAATCTCCAGATTAGGAACATTTTTAGCCATTATTCCTTCACATATTCTTTTTACCCCTTTCTCATTCTTTTCTCCTAATGAAAACCCTGTAGTGCAGATATAACAGTGCTTGACGTTATCCTAGAGATCTCTTATACTTTCCTCATTTAAAAAAATTTTTTTTCAGTTTTCTGTTCTGATACTGGGTGATTTCCACTATTCTGTCTTCCAGGTCACTAATCCATTCTATATTAATTCATTTGATGTTGATTCCATCTAAGGTAGTCTTCATTTCAGTTATTGTATTTTTATCTCTGGTTCATTCTTTATTGTATTTTCTATGTCTTTATTGAGGTGCTCTGAGTTCCTCTGTTGTACTCTCAAGTTTGTTGAGAATCCTTATGATCATTTCTTTGAATTCTTTATCAGGCAAATTACATATATCTGTCTCTTTAAGGTTTTTCTTTGGGGTTTTCTTTGTTCTTTCATTTAGGGCATATTCTTCTGTCTCCCCATTTTGTTTGACTTTAAGTGTTTGTTCCTGTAAAATGGAATAGCTATCACTCCCAGTCTTGAAAAAGTGATCTCTGTGTAGATTGTGTCAGATAGTTTTGGCAGACTGGTTTTAGTTAGCATGCATGTATGCAGTGCCTGGTGTAATGCCTGGCTTGAAGGAGCAGGTTCCAGGTGTGGCAGCCTGGTCCGTGTGAAGAGCTGCTTTGTGCATGCACTTGACATGTCCTGTGCTTTAATTATCTGTGGCCAGGTCTGCTCTGCATGCCTGTGTCTCAATGCTTACTAGCACCACCCTTTCTTTGGGTGGGGCAGATTTATGTGCACTCACTTTGCTAGTTCTGCACCCTCTCTGGGTGGGGCAGCCTTGGTGTGTATGCACAGCAGTGCCCCACTCATTCTACATAGGACAGCCCTGCATGTGGATACCATAAAGTTTTGCTAGATCCACACTTTCTTCAGGCAGGGAAGCCCCATATGCAGGTACAGCAGTGCCCCACTATTTCCCCACTTTCTCTGGACAGGGCAGTCTTGCAGGCAGGTACCACAGTGTTTTGTTAGCTCCACACTCTCTCCTAGATGGGCAGCCCCTCATGAGCACAGTAGTGCCCCACTGTCTCTGCATTTTCTCTGGACAGGGTCACCCTGCAGGCAGGTACTACAGTGTTTTGTTAGCTAAGCACTCTGTCCAGGTGGGGCAACCCTGCATGCATGCACAGCCCAGTGGGTGCCTGAAGTAGCACCCTGCCATACCCACTAGATCAGTCTCAGGATGGAGGGACCCCTTGTATGTACACTGTTCCTGATGGATTTGGTTCACAGAAGGGTGGCTGGAGACGTCTACAGTGGCCCTACAGGTCATCCAGAGAACCTGGATGGAGCTATCCAAGTACAAGGAAGATATAAATAGTGGCATTTACCTGTTCCTCTAGTCCTGAATTTTTCCCTCAGCTCCCAGAGAGCTCTCACGATTTCCCAGTTTTCTCCATGTGGTCTCTCTCTTGCTTATTATGCAGAAGCTATTCAATTGTCTCTCAGGAAGAATTGTTCTAAATATAGGTGTACATTTGCTGTGTTCTTGGGAGGCGGTGAACTCAGTACCCATTTATGCAGCCATCTTGGACCCGGCTCCTGGAACCTCTTCTACCATCCATACTGCAGCTCCTAGGTCTCTGATTCCAGCATCTGGGAGCGCTCTTCCAATATTTGTATGAACATACAAGTTAATGAGCATAAAATAGGCCCTTTTGTGAGGCTGTAAGCCATCATTATAGATAAAGATAAATAATGTAAAGATCCTCTGTTTAATCTAAACACATTAGAAAAATATGCTCAGAATTGATTTAGAAAAGCAGTACATACTGAAAAAAAATCATTAGCCTGCTCCTAAATCTATCCCCACAATAGCCTTTGATATACCTTGGCTTTTTTATGGCTCATATTGAGCAAACTTTTACAGACATTGTCCAGCTCTTCAGGACAATGCACAAACTGGGATTTACAGATTAGCCACTGTCCTTGCTAATTTAGCAGGTCATTATTCAGAATCCTGTGACTTTGAGCTCTCTAGAGAGGTCATGGGCAGGGAAACATGATTTCCAGTCTCATTCAAATTCACCCTACTGGTTTGGCAAAGATGCCCAGGCAGGTGAATCTATGGGAACACCAAGCCTGGAATCAGCAATAAATGGAGAAGCAGATGCTATTCAGGCTGGTCTCTTTGAAGCTGGCATTCCCATCCCCAGTGAACAACCAGGATACTGCCCATGCTTGCCAAACTCCAGAATTAGAAAGCTGAGTCTGGGCTACTGTTGTCCCATGAATTTAATGAACAGTGACAAGATTTGAAGGTAATTTAAATGTGTTCAGCACTCAGTCATGCTCTTGGTGGAGAAGGTTCTCACTGTGGTAGATGGAATTTTCTTTTAATTACAAACCACAAATGAACTATATTTAAAATTTGTCAAATAATAAGTGATCCAGATTGCAATTTTTATTTCCACAATTGGATGCTGTGAGAAAATACTGGCAATAATATTTTCTTCCATATTTTCATATGCTGAATTTGTGGAGTACTTGTAAAACCAGAATAGAAGTGGAGGCAAGAAGCCAGGCCAAGTGGCCTATCTGTATTTTAATTCATCTGACACATAGTATAGGTTTGTTGTGCTTCCTTCCTCTGAACCTTGAACTTTTACAGAAAATACAGTTTGGACTGACTATAAAAATGATGACAGTGAGGCTATTTCTGCTAAAAGAAAGACTATGCCCATTTTCAACAGCAAAACAGACTGTGTAGCTTATACATGAAAATGAGTACAAAATGACAGAATTAGGAAAAAAATCTATGTTTAGTATAGCTAATGATTAATATCCATGAAAAAAAAAAGCAGAAGTCAACCTCATGGGACTTCAGCTAGCTTGTAGGACAACATGTGCAAGTTAAAAAAAGACAACACCTTTTGAGTGGCTGAAACTGTGGGGAGAACATGGCCAGGCATTGTAGCAAAAGAAGCCACACTCCAGGATGCATGCCTTGGTGAGGGTTCTGGTTGGACTTTAGCACTCACTACCTCTGATTTAGGCGCCTGGGCTTGTCCCATGCCTGAGCCTCAGATCAGTTTCTTGCTGGGTTCTTCTGGTGTAGCACTAAAAGAAGAGTTTTGAGATATAAAGTCAATGGGACTATAATGGGCTGAATTATGTCCTCCATAAAAGATGTAGGAGATTTAACCCTCAGTACCTGTGAATGTGACCTTGTTTAAAAATAGGATTTTTACCAAAAATCAAGTTAAATGAGGTTGTTAGGGTGGAACTTAATTCAGTATGACTGTATCCTGATAAAAAGGGGAGATTTGGACACAGAGACAGACGCCCACCAAGGGAAGCCGTTGTGAAAACTCAGGGAAAAGACAGTCGCCTGCAAGGCAGGAGGGCCTGAGGCTACCAGAAGCTAGGAGAGCAGGCTGGAGCAGGTCATTCGCTCTCATTTTGGGAGGGAGGGAGGGAGGGAGGGAGGGGGAGAGAGAGAGAGAGAGAGAGAGAGAGAGAGAGAGAGAGAGAGAGAGAGAGAAAAGCCCTGCTGATGTTTTGATGTTGGACTCCTGGCCGCCAGAATTATGAGACAATAAACTTCTGTTATGTAAACCATAGAGTTTGTGGTGCTTTGTTAAGGCAGCTTGCAGCAGAGTGCAAAGCCTCTGCGTGTGTCCTGGACCAAGAAGTCAGGATTCAACAGTGGCCACACTTACCCAAAGCTGTCTCCCAGGATGGTGGAAAACACATAGCTGAGGCACAAAATGAGCCTAAGGAAGTTTTGTAGAACTGTAGACCTACAGGGGAGGGATGGAGGCCAACCCTGGAGGAAGGTGTAGGGTACACAGAAGCCTGATCAGGGTCCTGGGGCTGCCAATATGAGGTCTGTGGAGAGACCTGCCAGCAGACATCTCACCAATAGCAGAGAAGCAAGACACAATGTAGGGCCTTGGCTAAAGACAAGATTTTGAGATAAGAAAAGCACATTCAGAGCCAAGAGACTCCAGCCATTGGGAGATGGAGAAAGGAGTCCCTGACTCCAGTCGAAGCAAGTGGGCTGAAATACAGGAACAAATAGTTCTTCAAAAATAAAAATGTGTTTATGATATGTCCGTTTTACCTATATAAAAATAAATAAGATTAAAAATTAAAATGTCTATAGTGGTCATTGTTGGTGGGCCTAGTTTCCTTACTATGTACAGAAAGCAACAGAACATTTGAGGCTGTTGGATTTTCAACTCTGGCCAGAGAGGGATACCCCATGTCTGTATGGCTACATCACATGAAGAACTTAACTGGCTCCATTAACCAGCATTTCTGAATGTTTTATATTTCCTACAGTTGAGCATCAAGCCATAAATCTCATGTTTGAACCAAGGGAAATACTAAGGCAGTTGCCAGTTCAGAAAAGACAACTCCTGATGGCCAGGAATGAGTTTACTGAGTCTCATGTTACATTTGCAAACAACAAGAACTGAGCTGAGCCTACAAGTGAAATGGAAAGCAGTGTTTCAGAACAAAAATAGAATAATGCATGAACTCTATCACTCTCGATCACATCTGAGTAGAGGCAGAGGCACTGACTGGGTTTTCATTTCTGTTTGTCATTCTTCTCTTACCCACACATAAGTGAAACAGATAACTGAGGTATAATCATAGTATCCCAAATGGATCCATTTTCCTCGACAGTTTCAAGTCATCTCAAAACCACACTCAGTTTAAATATGCTTTCCCTGTAACCCATGAAAGGAATACTACATTTCTCTGCCGCACAGAATATGGGCACTACCGCATCTCCAAACGAGCAGAAGACTGCCCAGATGTTTGGCATTCGGAACCCTCCAAATCAGAGAAAACCTGGGGACCTTTTACTTCTAAAGAAAACTGTCTCTGACTCATAGAAGAAAGGACCATAAATGTATCACACATTCACACAAAAAAATGTTTAAAATCTTTGGAAATACAAACAATGATGGAAATGCTATTTTCAGCTTTGTTTGCCATGGCAGCTGACATGCTGCTGTGGGCTTGTGTGTGGTATTTACCTTGTATTGTATGACAGATGAAATGCTTCCGCGTGATGCCCAGCAAATACTTTCTGAAGTGTGTTCCCTGTCATTTTGATTTTATTATCTCCTGGAGATCGTTTAAGGGAGGAAGTCAAAGTTCATTTGTTAAATATCATTAGATACAGTTTTACCAGATTAAAAAGAGCTTTACAAAAAATGCAATAAATACATAGAGTCACTGAATCATCCAGTTGGGGGACATTTTAATCAGTAACTAGACTCAGCCATAGATCAATTTGACATTGGTAATAAAATAATAAAGAATACTTAATTGAGCATTTTTAAATCTACTGTGTTCTAATGTGTGAAGACACTGATAGGGAGATACACACACACAAGGCAACCCAAGAATGACTGGTTCAGAACAAGTTTATCTAATAGGACTTCTACTGCAATGATGAAGTGGCAATGGTCAAGATCCACTAAGGACCTGTTTTGTCCTGGGCTGGGTGCTCAGGCTTTACTTGCACTATTTCCTTCATCCTCACAACTCTCTGAGGCAGATGTTATTATCTCCGTTTTACAGTTAAGAAAACTGAGGCTTAGGGAAGTACTTGCCAAACATCCCACTGTCAAGAACTGTGAAGGGGCTGAGATTTTACCCTATTTGCTGGCTAATGAGTCCACTTGTCACTGGCAGAAAACATCAAATTCCCCGGTCAGAGGCAAAGGACTTTATTTTCCTGGCACAGCAGACAGAGGAGCTTCACATACACATCAACACCTAGTTAGAGTGACCAATCATCCAGTTTGCGCAGGACAGTTAGTTTTAACATTAAAAGTTCCAAACAAGCCAGGACAGTTGGTCCCACTAGTTCCCCTTGTATCCCAAGCCCTACAAAGGCGATGGGAAGAAGCCCAGGTATGGTGCCCACACAGTAGGTCTGACTCACAGCTAAGACACCCAAGCTTAGGAAACCGCCAGTCTATAAGGAAGCTGTTAGTAAACTTACCCCACTTTTGCCCAAGAAAGAGATATTATTTTTATCACCTTGGGCAGTAAACAAATCTGCCCAGTGCCCTGGAGGGAGACACGTATCTTACAAGACTGTTCACTATGCAAACATTCTAGAAAAGATTGTCTGATACAAAAGCTTTCACAGAGGGAGAAATGCGAGGAACAAGCTATCTCCCAACTCCTACAGCTCGTAAGTGGTGAAGACAGTATTCAAATCAAGATCTTTCTGGTGTCAAAACCCATGAGATAACCTCCCTCTTAAATTATTATGCTCAGATTTACAGAGTTAAGGCCAAAGAGGTCAGCTTTTCTTTTAGTTGAATCTTTGAACTCTTAGTAATATTTTTTTAATATGGTGTTTTCATTCTTTGGTTAACTTATAGAATAGAAATTTAGAGGTATTGTGGAAATGATACTATAATCTAAATAAGTCAAATGAGTTAGTTAACCTAATTGACTTCTAAGGGCTCTTCCTGCCCTGAGAGGTTATGATTCTCCTTCCATATTATTACTACTTGGAATTTTCTTTCCTCTTGTGATAAATGCCTTATATATAATTCATATTATTCTGCCTCATTTTGTATACAGGCAAAATTACACCTAACCAGGAGTATATATTTTATGTCAGAGTAATTAGCAAACAAGTTCCATTATTTAAAAAAAACAATTAAGATTATAGCATGGGAACTCACTTTTTTCAAAAAAATTTTTTACAGATTTTCATTAATTGTACCATGGTAACCACAGCATCAAATAGGTGTGACTTTTTTGGGCACAAACTTTTAAAATTATTTTTTCCTCTTAATATTCAGATCAAATTTTCTTTATTTTTTAAAACCTGAGACACTAGCAGAGGAGGGTATTACTGTTGTTAAAAGATGTTTTGATTTCCTTTCTCGGTAGAGCTGAGCTGGCCCTTTCCTCTGCTGCTCTCTAAAGATCAAAGGAAGAGGAAACAAAAGACCTGTAATAAGAGAGTTTCTATGTTACCTGAGTGATAGTTAGCCATGGGGACATTAGGTCCAAATGGGTGCACGAAAGTTAAGCAAAACATGAAAAAGTTGATAAAAACAGCCCATTCTTCAAACAGGTGATTAAAATGCTGTCAGGACATGGTCATATCACCCAGAAAGCACACGTATTAACTTGTAAGAACAATACGGTCCTTATTCTGGGATCTCTAGGCAGTTCAGGGACTGTGAGATTGGCACTCTGGATCCAGAACTATTTTTAATGAGGGGAATTTACATACTCTCCCTCAGGGGCCTTCAGGAGCCAGGCCACCCATTTAAATGCATGAAGCAGAAATAACACCATACGGTATGGCGTAGCCCTGGGCAGACTAGAGAATACTCGTTCTACCTAAAAATACTCAAATTCAGTTTCTACAAGACTGCCCAAATTTAACTCAGAGTCAATTGAGTCAGAGGGCCAAGTTGCAACTCTGCCTCCCAGGCTAGCTCAGATATAGACTGTTGCTGGAATTTTACCATCAGTGAGAAAATGCCCATACAAAGCTTTGATCTATGCAGCTGAGGAAGAAAAGTAGTAATATGACTTGCTTATCTGATGCAGTTTGGCTGACAAAATCCTCTTGGAGTTCATTGGATAGAAAATAGTGAAAAGGGAGCTTAGAATGGAACTGCTTTTCTCTCCAAATGAGTCAGCACCTGGCATGCCAGGAAAAGAACTGCAGTGCATTTTAATTGTTTATTTTTGTTAATTTTTAGAAGAAATACTTTGTTGAGACCTAGGGGCTCCACTTTCCCTTCCGCAACACAAAGTATGATGATGCCCTGGCTTGGAAGGCATAGACACACAGTCCTTACCAACATTTCTACCTCTAAACTGAGTGGGCCTCAGCAAAGTGGATTCTGCATTTCTGAAGCATTATCTGTTGCCAGCTAAGTAGAGTCCAGTTCTTATGTGGCTTTGCTCTTGAAGTCAACCCCTATACCCACCTGACACCTACATTCTACCACCCAGCTTTCATTTTATACAAGGTATTCTTTGCATCTTTTTTTTTTACTTTCTTCTCTCTCCTGCTTAATTTTTCACATTTTTATTCTTTGCCTGATAGTATAGCTGTTTTCTGACCTTTTCCATAGTTCACAAGCTGAAAATTCTTTTCTTGTCGCTTCTGTTTTCATAGAATACACACTGGTTGCTGAGGAGAACCATTAAAATGACTGTTTATCACCACTATTTGTCATTTTGACTTCCAGGTACATCAGTAAAATTTTTTTGGTGACCTAGATTGATGGCCCTTCCTTTCTGAAGCAGAATTCTAGAAGTTGGAGCAGCCAACTTTCCTGCTGACTGTTTTTGGTGCCACACCTCTCACCGCTGTTCTGCCCGGTATTCTCAGCATCAATAACATGCCTTTTATTTTGTGCCAACCACATGCTATGCAATCTGAATAACAAACAGATTTAACTCTCCTAATCTACCCCACTCCCCACACCAAGCACATGCAAAGATTAAAATGCTGATGTTGCATGGATGACGATACCCAGACCCAGAATCTAGAGTCAAAGTTCTTGTTCTAGCTATTCTGCATCTTAAAATCTATGGTCTTTCTATTTCCCACACCTACACACTGATATGGGATTTCAAACAGTGCAAAGCAAATAAAAAGAAGGGACTGTTTTTTAAAATCTCTATTTAGTCGTGGTCATATAGGAAAGAAGAATTGTTTTAATATCATCCACCATGAAAAGGTTTTTTATTCAGAAACCAGATTCTTAGGTAATGTAATCCACTAAATCTATTAATAATATAGTATACATTTTTTTGTATATACATGTCTTTTTTTTTTTTAACTTCCAACCAATGCTATTAAAGAGCAGATTATGTTTGGAAAGTGGATATTGTCTCACAATGTCTTTTCAGCGACAGTTGCAATCAAATTCTACAAGGTCTGTTGGTATCTTTAGATTTTCATTAATTTTTCAATTTTTAAAACACATCAATCACTGCATATACCCACAGCACAATATCCAAGAGAACAGAACACAAGTGCCTCTTTTCCAAGCCCATCCATTCCTCAACCCACACAAGCACACACCTTTTACTTGAAGACATTATCACCATTTCCTTCATACCCACAGGGGCATCTGCAGAAACCTTTCAAAAAAGAGACTTTGCTTCTAATTTCATTAGTTTATTACTTTGTGTTTCATAACAGGATTACCATATGTTTAGGAAAGTAATTTTTATGGTTAAAATAGGATTAACTAATAGGATCGAGAGAATTTTAAAACCATTCAGAAAATAAGGTTTTTCATAGTTGTATTTTTATTTCTTTATTTGAATAACAGAATTATCTCTTATCCAAGATGGCCATGAAGTTGATATTCACTTCACTTACATGTGTTAGCACTTCTAGCAAAGTCACAGTTATTGTAGAAAGGCTTTGGGGAAAACCATTTTCCATTTAGAAACCACATGGACTTCTTTTCTTTGAAAACTGCAGCTTTGGCCTTGGCTGGTGTGGCTCAGTGGATTGAGCTCCGGCCTACGAATTTAAGGGCCACCAGTTCAATTCCTAGTCACAGCACATGCCTGGGTTGTAGGCCAGGTCCCCAGTTAGGGGGCGCATGAGAGGCAACCACACATTGATGTTTCTCTCCCTCTCTTTCCTTCCCTTCCCCTCTCTCTAAAAATAAATAAACTCTTAAAAAAAATTGTTTTAATTCCAAAAAAAAGAAAACTGCAGTTTTAAAATCACAAACTAAGAACCTTGATTTCCTTTAAACAAGTACTTTTGAGGACCTGTGGAGTGATTCAAATTTGGGATAGTATGAAATTTCATTCATCAACCCCATAAAGCATTGTGAATGGGGAGAGTAGGATGATTGCAGGTGTATCTCCTAAACATGGGGTCATGGAAGGCTGGGGGGTCCACCAGGGCAGGGGAGTGTAGAGAGAAGAGGAAAGTGAAACTTCAGAGGCAGAAAGACAGAGTGAGCAATAGTCACTGAGAAACTGAAAGCCTATGTGATCACAGGTGAGACATCAGCCATCAAGACCTCCTGGAGGGACATTTCCCAAGCCCTCTACTTTCACAAGCAGCTGGCAGAAGCACTTTTAAAAGTGAGATATCATAAAAAAGATAAAGAAACTTTTATCCCAGGACAAATGAAATGAAAAGAAGGTAGAAAGATAAACTTCAAATGTTTTCTACACCATAAACCCACATATATGTCCCACAAATACCCAAACTGGGGATTAAACAAAACTTGAACCAAAAGACCACTTTTGCTACAAATCTTTTACTGTATTAGATATGAGAGTCAGCTTAACATATTGTGTATTCTCTCCTCTCATAATGAGGTTGTGGGTTTCTTTGGCACTTCATTTTCTATAGAGACAAGTTTTGTTTTCTATATCTAATAGCATTCTTGATATGTATCTAAGCTGACAGATCAACCTCGACATCACAGAAAGAGAAACAAGACTCTATGTGCCTCTCGACATGATTAAACACGAAGTGCACAACAACACCACTGAAGTATACTCGCCAAAAATAAATAAATCCAACCTGAATTAGATCAAGCCTCTAGATCTAAACACCATTTTGCAGGAAATACAAAGACCAGGGGAAAAAAGTCCAGAATGTGGTAAGTTCTACAGGACTACAGATACAGCTTCTTCAATAAATAATTGCAAATAAATAACTAAATAAATAAATAAAGGAAGGGAACCTCTAGATTTTTTAAAAAACTTAGCAGACACAGTAACCAAATGCAATATATACATTGGGTTAGATTCTGATGTGAACAAACAATAACAAAAAAATTTATGAGACAAGCCAACTTGAATACTGGTGAAATATTTAATGATATGAAGGAATGACTGTTAATTTTGCCTACAAGACATTATAGTAATATTTTAAAACAATAGCAATCAGTATGGTGAAATTATACGATACCACAGATTTTGCATCTAAGTAGTCCAAGGGGGAGAGGGTAGCATGTGGAGGTGAGGAGCAGCAGGAGGAGGTTATAGGTGAGCTAAGACTGGGCTTGTCTTGATAACTTCTGAAGCTGGGCAATGAGTGCATTGCAGTATGTTATACTGTTCTCTCTACTTCTGTGTTTGAAAATACTAGTAATAACAGTTTTGTTTAATGAATATATAACAACATTAAAAAAGACAAAACATCCTCCAGAGGATACCCCTGACATCTACAACAATAATTTCTATGTATTTTCTAATTTACACAAGAAAATCAACATGTTTCTTACTGTGTGGGGAAAAAGTAGGTTAACAGTTGTGAGTGCAAAACAGTTTATTCTTGTATTATTATTAATTATTGTACTATTTTCCGTGCAAACAACTGTAAACCAATTTTTGCTCCACCCTTTATTACGCAGATAACAGGATATAGAAAGCTTCAAAAAAGCAAAAATTACCAAAATACCAACAAACCTTGTTGATAGAATGAACATAATTTATGAATACATAATTACAACAAAGAATATATCAATGAGTCTTAAGTATTAGGTTCAACCTCACTCACACTAAGAGAAATGCAGATTGAAAATAAAATTAAATGTTATTTCTACGAACCAGTTTGACAAAGATCAAAAGTTGACATATTGGGGGAAAAGGTACTTATTTGTTTCTAGTAGGAATTGCCTTCCAACTTTTATGAAGGGCAGTTTGTCAATAGCAGTAGTACAAATGCCATGTCTTATGATATAGCAATCTTCTAGAAATCTATCTTATAAACAGACTGGCACATGTAGCCAAATTTGCATGTGTACAAGATTGTTCACTGCAAAGTTATTTGAAATAGTAAATGGTTAGAAATGGCATAAATCTTCATAAGGCACTGGTAAAATAAATTCTGATCCATCCATAAAATGGGAGATTAGATAATAGCAAAGATTTTATATCCAATTGGGAAACTATCTTCAAGATACACAATGAATGAAAAACATGAGGCACACAATAGTGCATGTATATATTATCATAGGTTGTATAACAAGGATAAAAATATATATGTGTGCATTTCTTCTAAATGTATAAAATACCTTAGGAAAACTGACAACTTTGGTTGTCTCAGACAGGGTTACCTGGAAGTTGGGAAGGTGGGGGTTAGGAGCAATCGGAGATAGAAAAGCATATAGGTTCACTATATGCCATTTTGTACTGGTTTTTTAAAATTGAGGTATAACTGACATATAACATTCTACTGATTGGCCAAAAAGTCTGTTTAGTTTTTTCTGTAAAATAAAAGACACATATTTTACTTTCACCACTAACTTTATTGATTTGGATATCTTGAGTATGTCAGCTATCTCCCGCTATTGGCTTCCAGTGTGTAGAGGCCAGGGGTGCTGCTAAACATCTTTCAATGCATAAGACAGCCCCACAGCAAAGGATTATTTGGTCAAAATGTCAATAGTACCAAGAAACTTCACAAACTACTTTGACATATTCGATCAGTCACAGCACCTTCTCCATACACTGCATAGATCTTTGCGTTTCAGTTGTGTTTACCTTTCTTGAAATAATAAAACATAATATGCCAGGAATGTTATGTATCTTCTTCCATTTTCAATATTAAAAAAATGGCTGCAGAAAAATTCACCAATTTTGATAAGTTTTTTAAATGCACACTGATATGACGGCTGTCACAATACAATCTAACAAAATTGTTTTGAATGAAGTTAAAGACAACTAAGCATTACTGGAGCCATCATACAGGAAAAACTAAATGAACTTTTTGGCCAACTCAATATTAGATTTACGTGTACAATATAATGACTTGATATTTGTATAAATTGCAAAATGATCAACACAGTAAGTCAACATCCATCACCATACGTAGTTACAAAAGACTTTTTTCTTGTGATGAGAACCTTTAAGATTTACTCTCTTAGCAACTTCCAAATATGCAACACTGTATGATTAACTAGAGTCACCATGCTGTATATTACCTTCCCACAAAGTTTATTTTATTACTGTAATTTTGTATGTTCTGATCACCATCACCCATTTTGTCCACCCCTCACCCAACTCCCCAGCCTCTGGCAGCTATGGGTCTGTTCTCTGTATCTGTGAGCTTGGGTGTCTTGTTTGTTTGTTTTAGACTCCAAATATAAGTGAGGTCATATGGCATTTGTCTTTCTCTGTCTGATTTATTTCACTTAGCAGAATGACCTCATGGTTCATGCATGTTGTCACAAGTGGCAAGGTTTTGTTCTTTTTTTATGGCTGAATAATATCTGATTATATATAAAATGGGAATACATATATCACATTTTCTAGATCCTTTCATCCACTGATGAACACTTAAGTTGTTTCCATATCTTGGCTATTGAAAATAACACTGCAATGAATGTGGGGAGTACAGATATCTTTTCTAGTTAGTGTTTTCATTTTTTTCTGATAGATACCTGGAAGTAGAATTGCTGGATCATCTGATAGTTCTTTTGTTTTTTTTTAGGAACCTCCATACTGCTTTCCATAGTGGTTGTACCAGTTTACATTCCCTCCAACAATGCTCAAGGATTCCGTTTTCTCCACTTGTCACTTCTTCTCTTTTTGATGGTAGCCAATCTAAGAGGCATGAGGTGATATCTCATTGTGTCTTTAATTTTCCTGTCCCTGATGATTAGTGATATTAAACATCTTTTCATGTACCTATTGGCCATCTGTATGTCTTCTTTGGAAAAATGTCAATTCATATCTTCTGCCCATTTTTAAATCAGATTGGTTATTTTCTTTTGATTTCTATGAATTTTGTATATATTTTTTATATTAACCACTCATCAGATATATGATTTGCAAATATTTTGTCCCATTTGGTAGGTTGCCTTTTCATCTTGTTGATGGTTTCCTTCAATGTACAAAAGCTTTTTAGTTTAACGTAGTCCCACTTTATTTTTGCTTTTGTTGCTTTTGCTTTTGGTGTAAGATCCAAAAAATTGCCAAGGCAAACATCAAGGAAACTACCACCTATGTTTTCCTCTAGGATCTTTATGGATTAGGTCTTACATTCAAATCTTTAATCTTTTTTGAGTTAATTTTTGTGTATGGTACAAGATAATGGTCCAGTTTCATTCTTTTGCATATGGCTGTTCAGTTTCCCATCACTGTTTATTGAACAGACCATCCTTTCCCCATTGTTTGTTCTTGGCTCCTTTGTGATGAGTTAATAGTCCATACATGTGTGGGTTTATTTCTGGGCTCTCTATTCTGTTCCGTTGATCAGTGTATCTGTTTTTATGCCCATACATACTGTTTTGATTACTATATTTTTATAATATAGTTTGAAACTCAAAACATAATGCCTCCAGCTTCGAGTTTTTATGTTTTTCTCAAGGTTGCTTTGGTTACTTGAGGTCTTCTGTGGTTTTATACAAATTTTAGGATTGTTTGTTCTATTTGTATAAAAATGCCATTGGAATTTTGATAGGGATGGCATTGAATCTGCAGCTTGCTTTGGGTACTATGGATGTTGTAACACATTATTAATACTTCTAACCCATGAACATGAAATATCTTGCCATTTATTGGTGTCACCTTTAATGTCTTTCATTAATGTCTCCTTTTGTCGTTTTTAAATTTTGAATTACATGAATGTATTATCTGTTTAATAAATAAAAATGTAAATAACTTCAGAGATGTTAAATTAGATAATTAATTTGAAGGAGACTTAAGACAGGGCTTTGACAATAAAGAGATACACAGTGCATGCTAAATGGGAGTGTTTTCCCGACCGTGAGATGGAACTCACTGATGGAAAAGGGGTCATCACATCACAAATACAGGGGCCTAGGATTCATGTAAAGGAATCCCCAGGCTAAGAAACCTACCCTGCTACCCTGTGTGGCAGCGAAAAGGTCCCCAGGGGAAAATATGTCAGTCCTTTAGGCCCAAGTGAATGTTTGTTCTGTAAAGTCACCCCCATGTCCCACAACCCACCTAGAGAACATGTAATGGGGAAACCACAGGGAAAACACTGAATAAAACTGAAAGAGAAAACAAAGCACTGAAATAAACTGATATAGACTAAAGAAATAGCAAACATGTCCAATGTGAATTTTTAGTTCCAGTTTTTCCTTTAATAGGAAAGGCAGGGAGGACCTTGGGCAGTAGGGAGGGAAGCCATCAACAGAGCAAATACAGTCCAACACTGACCCATAAAAGGCTGGCAGCTCAGTCTGGCTCCAGTTGGAACTCCTTCAGAATCTCAGGTACTGAAACATTCTAACACATTGAAGGAATAGTTATCCCTGTGACATATAACCTACCATTAGCATCAGCTGCTTAGAAAGAATGTTGTTTTCTTATTGATGCTATACAATTTCTAGCATGACTTCTCAGATGCTAAAGATTGGTTCAGCAATGGAGCAATAGCAGCTTCCAATCATTTTATAATCTTTCACAGCTCATTTGCCTCTCTTTATCTCCTTTTATGGCCTTTTCCCACCTGTAAAGTGGAATAAATAAGTTTTTGCTTTATAGGAGATAGTGAAGATGGGGGATTGCAGAAGTTAGTGTTTTCACTGATCTTCTCAAATGTACTTCTATAAACAAGTAACTGCTATTATGTTCTAACAAAGACATTGCTTTTTTGCTGTAACACTCACCACTAAAACTTCCAGGCCCAAGACAAGAAAAAGTATACCATTCCCTGTTTATATTGTTATTGAAGCTATGCCTACATGCCACCCTGCACACAGAATGGAGGCTTGTATTGTTTCCGGAGAAGTCCCCCACCTGCAAAGGTGTGCGTCTGTGTGACAACACAGAGGAAAGATCTCTACATGCATCTCTGAATTATTAATGGCCTCTTTGTTTCAGGTCCAACAAAGGCAGAGAAGACAGCACAAGTTTGCTGATAAACAATACCAGGAATTTCAGGCATCCCTGGAAGAAAGGAAAATTCTGGTGTTGTGAAGAGAGAGGGGAGAGGAAGGCATACTACATCTTATAAACAGACAAAGGAAGCTGGTGAACCCAGGTAGGCACTAGGAGCTCAGAAATATCTTACAAAACAGGGGCAGGGCCCTTTGAAGGGAGCTCCCCTCTAAACCACCCCATCACATGAAAGTCATTATCCTCCTGGTAGCCTTCTTGCTGGTCTAAGACAGATTTCTCATACTCTCAGAACTGGGCATTAGATGCAGTATGTTAAGAGAAAAAATATATAAAAATGAGATACACGCTGCAAAACAGTAAGAGCATGAAGAAAGTAATAATGGCCGCCAACACATAAACTAAAAGAAGAAAGCACTCTGATGAAGTGTTGTATAATTTCGAAATATTATTAATGCCATTAATTGTCCTTTCATTTAAAAGACAAAAAGCTGTCGGGCAACCTCAATGTCATGAGAAGCCATTTTACTAGGCTTTGACCATTACTCAGCACAATTCGAAATGCTTTGGTCCTAGCATGAACTACTCTCCCACTGCAGTTAACTGGACAAATGACTCTCTTCAAATGAGGTTTATAAGCTCATTTAAAGGCTAATAATATGTTGCCTTCCTTGGTTGAGACTTTCATCCTGATGGAGGCTACAGTACATCCACAAAATAAGTAACCCAGGCTCTCCTCACCTCACAGTGTGCACAGCAGGCCTGGACTCTTGATGACTGACATAAGATAAGGCCATGGAGACCCCACCCCCTGAGGGGGCTGCCTGGTGGTGGTGCAAGGAGTCAGGATCTAGACTCTAGACCTCCTATTCGTGTGGAAGCAGAGGTGGTGGCAGAGCGAGGAAGGGGCAACCAGGAAAGAAAACCGTATCGGCCTCATTTTCCTTTTTCTCCCTCTTCTCGCATTTCCACAGTTAAACAAGTTATTTGTCTCTTTGTAAGTTACGCCACTCTTTTATTATATACCTATTTACGGATCTGTTATCAGATCATAGATATTTTTCATTTGGGGGTCAGTAGAAAAACAAAAGCTACCATGGTATGTATTTGTGAAGCTCATGTTAAATAGGTGGTTTGGGAGGAGTAGAATTGAGAGGCGATGCCCTGTGGATTCTAATTATGTGTACCTTTCATGTGTCTCCTAAAAGGTGGGCAACAGTCACACACCTAGGTTTTATGCTCCAGACACATACTCTCCAATACACTAGCCACAAACCACGTGTAGCTACTACATTTCAGTTCACCATAATTTAAAATTTAGTTTCTCATTTGCACCAGCCACAATGCAAGTGCTCAAACTACATGTGGCTTGTGGCTGCCATGTTGGTCAGAGCAGATACAGAGCATTTTGTCATCACAGAAATTTCTGCTGAACACCATTAATTGTAAACCTTTGTAATCATAGAAGGAATCCTCTTAGCCTGCTCCTGTCATCTTCTACATCCCAATGAGACTGTGAGATTTGCTGAAAGCAGGAATGGAGTTTTGTCACCTCTAAATCCCAGCTCCTAGTCCGGGGCTCTTCAAGAGAAGGCCACTCACAAATATTTGCCCAAAGTTTCAAGAAAAAAAAATCTTTCATTTTAGTTTTTTAATTCGATTATTTATTTATTTATATTCAGAGACTTGTTTTTTGTATTATAAAGGGATTTTAGCATTTATTTTTTAACATATTATGATACAAGAAATTTTAGGTAAAAAATAATTACAAAACACAAGAACAGATACAAGGTATTTCAGGCACTACCCATGTATAATGTGCATCCTTATTTTTCCCTCAAAACTTTGGGCAATAATGGCACATTATACATGGCAAAATACAGTAATATTTCATTGTGTATATATACCATAATTTCTATCCATTCTTCCATTAATGAATACTTAGGTTGCTTCCATATCTTGGCTATTTTAAGTAATGCTGCAATGAACATGGAGGTGCTATATGTTTTCCCATTAGTGTTTTTCTTTCCTTTGGGTAAATACCCAGAAGTGGTATTGCAGGATCATATGATAGTTCTATTTTGCTAATTTTTTGAGGCACCTCCACACTGTTTTCCAGAGTGGCCATATCAATTTACATTCCCACCAACAGTGCACAAGGGTTTCCTTTATTCCATGTCTTCTCCAACACCTGTATTTCATGTCTTTTTGATAACAGCCATTCTGACAGATATAAGGTGATATCTCATTGTAGTTTTGATTTGCATTTCCCTGATTATTGGTGATATTGAACACCTTTGATGCATGTACCCGTTGATCATCTGAATGTCTCTTTTGGAAAAATATCTATTGAGATCCCCCTGCCCATTTTTAAAATCATTTTGTTTGTTTTTGGCTATTGAGTTTAATGAGTTCCTTATATATTTTGAATATTAATTCTTTACCAGATGCATGATTTGCAATATTTTTCTCATTCATTAGGTTGCCTTTTCATTTTTGTTAGTGGTTTTCTTTGCTGTGCAGGAGCTTTTTTTTTTTTTTTAAAGATTTTATTTTTTTATTTTTAGAGAGAGGGGGAAGGGAGGGAGGAAGAGAGGAAGAGAAACATCAAGGTGTGAGAGATACATCAATTGGTTACTTCTTGCAAACCCCCAACTAGGGAGCTGGCCTGCAACCCAGGCATGCACCCCGACTAGGAATCGAACCTGTGACCCTTGGGCTCTCAGGCCAGCACTCAATCCACTGAGCCACACCAGCCAGGGCTAGGAGCTTTTTATTTGATGTGGTCCCACTCGTTTATTTTTGCTTGTGTTATGTTTGCTTTTGGTGTCTTACTGGTTTTTACTGATTTGAAAAGTAATACAGAAAAGCTGAGAAAAGGTAATAAAAATCAACAGGTAATACTCCCACCTACAGACAGCCCCTGTTAACATTTTAGAGTATTTTTATCCATTTATTTAATAAATACTTTTATTGTGTTGTGAGATATATCATGAGCTACATACTGAGGTATAATTTGCTGCAGTAAAAGTCACCATTTTTATGTGACACATGTGTAATGTATGATGAATGTAGTTACCTCCACAACCAAGATACAGAATATTTCTGTCAGTCCCCAGAAGTCCTCTCCTGCTTTTTTGTAGTGAAACCATTTTCTCCACCCTCTCCTTTGACAATCACTGACCTGATTTCTGTTCTGTTTTGACTTTTTCATGAATGCCGTATAAATGGAGTTGTACATTAAGTAGCTTTTTTACTCTCACTTTCATTTAATATAATATTTTTGAGGTTCACCCATGTTGTTGCATGTACCTGTTATTCCCTTCTATTGCTGATTACATTCTGTAGTATAGATGTACTACAATCTGTTTATCCATTCTACAATTGGTTTATGTTGTATCTAACTCTTGGCAATTATGAATAGACCTGTTATAAACATGTGTATACAGAGTTTTATGTTTGCATGTTTTCATTTCTCAAGGGAAAATTTCTAGGAATTGAATTGTTAGTCATGTACATTTAGTTTGATAAGATATTGACAAACTGGCTTCCAAAGTGGCTCTACCAATTTACGTGTCCACCAGCCATGTATAGGAGTTACAGCTGCTCTACATCTTCACAAATATGTCATAGTTTTCTATTTTGGGGGGAGGGCAGTTTGAGGGAGAGGAATTGAGCCATTCTAATATATATGCAGCATATTTCAGTATGTTTTCTAAAATATGTTTATTGATTTTTGGAGCGAGGGAAAAGAGGAGGCGGGAAGAGAGAGAAAGAGAGAGATTGATTGGTCACCTCCCATATGCGTCCTGACTGGGGATCAAACCCACAACCTAGGTATATGCCCTGACTGGGGATCAAACCCACAACCTAGGTATATGCCCCGACTGGGAATCGAAGCCACAACCTTTTGGTGTATGGGATGATGCTCCAACCAACTGAGCCACACTCACCAGGGCTTTTAGAGTGCTTTTAACTTGCATTTTCCAATTGATTAATGATGCCCGGCATCTTTTTATATGCTTATTTGTTGTCAGTATCTCTACTCTGTGGAGTTTTTAAAAATATTTTGCTTATTTTTTAATTGAGTTGTTATTGAGTTGTAAGAATTCTTTATAAAGTCTAGATGTTAGTATTTATCAGAAATGTGTTCTATAAATATATTCTCCTAGTTTGCAGCTGGTCTTCGTTTTTGTAACAATGTCTTTTGAAGACCAGAAGTTTTTCATTGCATTGAAGAACAAAGAGATATTTCTAAGTACCTGCCATATGCTAAATGTTGCTCAGCACAGGAGATACAATAATACTTAACCTTAAATTTGTACTTTTTCTTTTTAACAAAATTGCCACTTATTGGTTTCTAGCCTGCTTTTTCACTGTCTTATCATGAATATTTTTCACATCATTAAATATTATTTTAAAGCATGATTTGTAAATGTTACATAATCCTCTCATGGCTATATTTTATTTAACTATCTCTATTTAGGGATGTTTATATTGATTCTAATGAATACAAAAAAGAAATATATGATTACCATTCTTATGCAGAAATCCTTGTTTACATCTCCGGTTGTTTTCCTGGTAAAAATGTTTACAAGTACAAAGACAGAGAAACGCATAGCACTTTGATTAATAATTGTCTCTTTTAAAAGACTACAGATGTCTTGAAGCAAAGATCTAGTCTTTCCCTTCTTGTCATGCCAGCATATGACAAAGAGCCTGTCACATTGTAGGTTCAACGTATATACTTGATGGATGGATAGTTGGAGAAAAAGTTTTCCACTGAACTTCATTCTCCCCCTTCCTTTGTGAAAGAGAGTAAGAGTTCCCTCAGCCATCTTCCCATCCTCTCAGATGAAGGAAATAAGTAGAACGTTTTCTTCTAAGAGAAAACCTGCCAAGGAGATGCAGGTTCCCAGAGAACTGGGTGACAAGCCCTGTTGCTGCTCAGCAATGCCCTTGAGGGGCCCCGCCCCCAGCCTTATAAAGCCAGGGTGCAGTGGGACAGCCACAGCTGGCACTCACCCTCCAGAGCACAGCATCAGCACAGGCACTGGCACTGGCACACGAGCTATGGCAAATGAAGTGCAAGTCCTGCCCTCCCCGCTGAAAGGGGGGCATCCTCCTGCAGGTAGGCTGCCCAGCTGCCCTCTGTCCTGTGCATAGCAAGGGCTCCTGCTGCTGCTGCTTCTCCCATCTGTGCCTTCAACAGAGGCGCCCCAGCCCAGCCGAGACCCTCAGCCTCCCACTGTTACTCTAACTTCATATCACCTGATTTCCCCCTCTGTCTTTGATCTTTCTTGGCTTATGTATAAAACCACCTGGGGATTTGTCAGGCCCCAGTTGAATTAAAACCTAATTATATGTGGGAGTATGAGGAACTGGGTGCTTGTAGAAAGAAGAAGGGAGGTTGATCCTCTCCTTCCTGGCTGTAGGTCAGGAGTGACACATCCACACCTGGAAGATGATTTACTGCCCTGGAAACCTTCTCTCCTGGAGGTTCCAGCTCTAAGACTCAGAGACCTGTGCATCACCTGACTTCATATGAGCCAGGCAAACCAGATTCCACAGCAAGGACAGCCATCATTCTCTCTTCCTCCTCAGGCATTTGGGCTGGGCAATGTTATCAGTGATGCTTGCCTGCCAACAACCTGAGGAGCACTTTTTAATGAGGACCCAAGCACTGGAGAGGGGTGACTGGAAATGGTAGCTATCAAGATGGTTTGCAGAGCATCCACAGTTTGCCTATGTTCTTGTTCTCTCCCCACCCTCTGCACCCCCCCTCTCCCTCTCCCCCCATCCCTCCTTCTTTATTTTAAACATATGCTATATATACCAATTCTTGGGAATATGGAAATTAGTTTTATTGTACTTAACTATATATTCATATAGATTGACTGAGGCGTGTAGCCCTACTTTTAGCCAGTTTTATGTACTTTCAACTGGCTGCCGCCTTTTTTCTTTTAAGAAAGATCTCAAAAGTTTGACCTCTTTGTTCTTGCCTTTCTCCATTTACAAAATTTATTTATTGGTATACTTATTTGGAACCTCTGAGCCAAGGTTATTCAGTCATCTTTGCTGCAGAGGATGATGGCAGATAATAACCTTTGCAAAGCTTGAAAAACTGACCCAGAGATTCAGTGGTTTTCTGGTGAGCAGTCTAGCTGAAAAGAGTCAGAATTTTTACTACAAATTTTGAGTTTCCAGTTCTGGGCTCTGTGCCTTACTGTGCTGTGGCAGGTTCTTGACATTTTATATTTGTAATTGGATTTAGTGAAATTTAACATTATCTATATTTAAGGTTAATGATGCTACCTAATGGTCAGGAACTATGCAAATTATTAGAGAAGTCATTACAGACAAAGAAAAAAGAAAAAGGAACACCATTCTCTTGCCACCACTTCTACCCCAATCCTTCATCAAACAGTTAAGCTAAAACCTGATTGGCTGAGTTACACTTATGCACAAAGAACACAGGCGTAGCTTGGCCAAGTGAATGTTTGAATGAAACCACCAACAACCTTCTGCCCCCACTACTAATGATTGCTAATTACTCTGTGTACATAGCACACCATGAATCCATCAAGCATGTCACAGTGCCTGTGGCATGACAATTATTCATTATGAACAGTGACACTACAGATAAGAGATTTGGGATAATTAGAATGGAGATGAAGGCAGACTTTTGCCTCCCCACTGAGGCAAAAAAATGGAGATGCCTCATCCTTCATATGGTTTTGCTACCTATTTTAAGTCTCAGCCACTTTGCTATGGTACAAAATTTAATTCATCCCCAAAATTCCATTAAATCTTCACCTGATTTTTAAATAAACAATATACAGATCCCTGAAAGTGGGAGGCAGACATGGTAAAATGGGAAGGTCCTGACATGGCCTTGGGAATCAGATGAACATGGGTTCAAACCCTGCTTTCATTCCACATCTCTGAGGTAACAATTAACATTGATATCATAAGATTGTTATGATGATGAAAGGCGATTACCTGTGTAAGATACTTTGCACATGAATGTTAATCCCTGTAAAGTGCAGACCTCATAAAACACATGGCCGTCAGAAAAAATTATCCTGCCCATTTGAGAGGCGTCCGGATGTTCGAGGGCTCTTGCATTGGGCACTATTGCAGGAGGCAAAACAGAAAGGAACTGCAGCAGAAAACACGTGCATGCCTGCCCCATCATGGCCAAAAATGAGACCACTCAAAAGTCAGCCAGCTCTAACTCTTTCCCACCTGCATGTCGCATGTTTATGGGTTTTCTTTCATATATATTAATGTAATATATCGCACCTCTGTTAGCCCTGGTTATAAATTTATGCTGTGAAACAAGGCTACATTAAACATGAGCTGGCCTGGACTCTAGCGAGCTTAGCTTTCGATGTTCTGCTTTTTTGATTTGCCTCACTCTCCGTTTTATAAGAACCTCATCACATCGACAGCCAAAAATGTGTGAGTAGGAGGTGATTGAGGAAGCCAAGTACATACATAATGGAACAGAGAGAGCAGGAGTTCATGCGTTTTCTGTATATTCCCTGCACTTTTTAATTTGGTGTAAGTCAAATGAATCAGAGCCATCAGAGGGGCCACCACTGAACCCCCAGAGAGAATCAGTTTTCTGGCTCATTAAAGAGAGAATGAGGTTTGAGGAGTATATCCCCAAGTGTGAAGCTAATGCAGAAAATGGCAGTAACCATAGCTGCATGAGGGAGAAAAAAAAAGAAGGCAAGGGCTTAATTCTCTCAACTTCAGTCTGCTTACGTCAGTTTACAGGGTTTGATCTGTGAGGTTCGGGAGAGAGGAGGGGAGACCACTACCCCAAGCGTCACAGGGACAGAGGGGTGATGACAACAACCACCACATTCGCTCAGCACTAACTATGCTCCTGGCACTGCACTGAACCTTCTAGACACGCAGCACCCCTGCAGACTGAGCATGTACCATCATGCTTGTGTCACCCAGGAGCACACTGAAAGTGAGGCTGAGGAACTTGTCCAAAGCGGCGCAGCAAGAGGGCAGTGGGGCTGAGACTTGAAAATGAAGTGGACCATGTGACACAGGGCTCCCGGGCCCACTCTTCTTGCTGCTGGCCTTCTTCTGATGAGGGTCTTTTAGGTCTTACTTAGCAGCTTAAAGTTTTCTGAAAAATCAAATGTAAGTGCAAAGGAAGCATTTTTGCAAACATCCAACCTTTTAATTAAAATCTTTACATAAAAACTCTTCTTCAGTCACCAGGCAGAGCCGCACAAACCTTTGGGTTCAGTTTTTTTTTGCACACATTCCCCACCGATTAGTAAAGGAAAAAAAACTTAATTTTTCTGGCAGGCTTTTCTTTATCTTGACTACCTTCTATGAAAAACTGCAAAATTTCTGGAAACCTTAACTGGAAAGTTATTATACAGCATTCTAAATTCAAAGGTCTGTTTTTAAAGTTATAAACTACAAAAGAAGCCACAAGAGTATAACTCTTACTCAGAGATAGGAAAACAAAGTTTCATTTTCCCCACATAAATTTCAGTTTTCTGATGAAACTATCCAAAAGAGTATCTCTCTCTTTTACATTTTATCAGTAGTTCATTTTGTTTATTGACAGGACCTAAAGTTTTACCTTATGTATTTGTATTCAAGGGACTGTTAAAATGTTAAATCAGCTCATATTTCACTTTACCCAGTTTCATTTCATCCTTCTATTGTACAGAGGTTCAAAAGACAATATAGTCCCAAACATGAAATTATGAGAATGTCACAAATTTAAATGAATTAATTTAGTTACAGTGAGGCTTTGAAGAGGCCCCATGAGTCCATCCTGTCTGGTTTAAGCAAAATGGGCGAGAGCCTGGCTGTGTCAGGTTGTAAGTGTTTATTTACAATGGTTTATCTAGATCCCGGGCTACCCATGTAAGCAGTGTTCCCAGCAGGACTTTGGAGATGACCCTCCCACCAACTGGGTCCACCTGATTCAGTCAGTCACCTCAGTGTAGTGAGGGTCTTAACTTACATATATTCAGGGTGCCCACTATAGTATAGGAATATTATCTCCTTTCTTCTGCTGTACCTGGCTGATAAATTGGAGTACCTACCAGAACAAGTTTGGTAGAGAAACTGTGCTCTGGAGGTCCAAGGTGTGCTTCACTTATGCTTCCTAAATCACTCATTTAAAGCCCACAGCCCTTTACCAGAGAGGAATCAAACACTCCTGGGTAGAAGTAGGAATCTTCTGGGAGAATTTTTTAATTTCCCCTCAAATGTCACTATTTTATTATTTTTAAGAATGAAGGACTCACATGTTTGCATTTTTTAAATTTTATTTTGGCATTTGTTTCTCTGTTAAGTGCCTCACATTCTTTTGAAAAGGAGGAAATGATAGGTTTTCTTTTGCCAGTAGATGGGAAGACTTAGAATCATAGTAAGGACTTCATAATAAAGATCATCAAGTTAAACTTCTACCAAATTCACCAAAATCCCCCTAAGATATTCATGGCAAGCAGACTTCTTTATCACACCGAGGGGCAAAGGACATACTGATGGACTAGGCGACTGACTCCACTTTGAATAACACACAGTTATACATAGCCAGACTCTGCCTTTCTGGAATTTCCAGTCTTTGGTCTTCATTCTCTCATCTGGAAAAACATAAAATAAGTGGAAATAATAATAACTACAAATTACTGAGTACTGACCATGTAGCAGGTGCTTATGCACCTCTATTCTCTAGAACAACCTGATCAACCAGGTGAAGGATGCAGAAAATGAGCCTCAGAGGGGTGTAAGTGTCTTGCTCAAGATCATAGAGCCCAGGAGGGATAGATCTCTTTGACCCTATATAACATTTTTCTCACCGAGAGACCTGTCCTTCTCCCACACGGCAGCCCCTCAGATCTTTGAAGTTGGCACCCTAAGCTCACCTGAGTCTTCTCTTCTTCAGAAGTGACCTTTCCTGATTCCTTAGGTCCTCATTTGATATGGCTCCTCTCCTTATGCTGGTCACTCTCCTCCAGATACTCTCTGGTTTGTCAATGTCCTTTCAAATGCGTGCACAAATCCAGCATTCCAGAGGTCTTCCCATTTTTAGCTTGCTTATTAAATAATAACAATTTGCTTTGATCATTGGTGATGAAATCAGTTCAGATGGAAGAAAATATGGAAACAATAGTATCAGGAAAAACAAAAGGAGCACTAAAAAGAAAATAATCACAACACACCCTATTTTAAAAGCACTTGTCATAAGGAGAATGAAAAATACCATTGGGAGGGGCACTTAAGACACGAGTTCCTGTCTAATTCCTCCTGATAGACAAGACAATGGTGCCGTGAACATGACCACCCCTCACACCGGGGTCCACACCCCTCAACTAGTCTTCCCGAAAAACCATGCATTGGTTAATTTCACCTCTGTATTCCATGTCTATTCAGAGCACGTTTCCACATAATTCCAGTTTTGCTGCTGATTACTTTGTATGCCTTTTTTCGTAAATATACATATATGAATATGTGTATATGTATGCAGTTAAAGAAAACCATGTATAAGAATAGCATTTTTCCATAGCCTACAGCTAACATTACAAAATTTAACACTACAAAATTCTAGTGAGAAGCTTCCATAATCAATAAAAAAACAAGTTGGTAGTGGTTCAAAATGACCAAGTGGAGTTTATCCCATGAATGTAAGAATGGTTTCATAGTAAGACATCTATTAACATAATTATCCACAATAAGCAGAAAAATCATATGATAGCTGTTTAGGCTAAAAGGCATTTGATAAAATTTAATATGTATTTGTAATTTTCAAGTACAACGAAACTGCTAGAAGGGTATTTCCTTAACATGATGAAACACTATATTTATGAAAATATACATACTTATGTGTATAGCCTCCTAAGTACACATGCTTAATAGGAAAACACTAAAAGCAATTCTTTAAAAATTAGGGTGACAAAGACGTCCACTATTATCACTATTAAACATTATTTTGGAGGAAATAACATTCTTTGCATGTCAGTCATTTTTTTTAACCTGGAAAACCTAAGAATCAATTTAAAACTATTATAAACAATAAGAAAAATGCCCTGGCTGATGCGGCTTAGTGGATTGACTGCTAGTCTGAGAACCAGAGGGTCGCCAGTTCAATTCCCAGTCAGGGCACATACCTGGGTTGAGGACCAGGTCTCCAGCTGGGAGCTCAGGACAGGCAACCACACATTGATGTTTCTCTCCCTCTCTTCCTCCCTCCATTCTCCTCTCTCTAAAAATAAATACATAAAATCTTTTAAAAAATAAGAGAATTTAATAAGAGTTGGATATAAATATTAGTAATATAAGAACAATCTGTTAGCATTATAATGGAAGTGTAGGCCTTATTTACAATAGCAACAGCAACAATAAAATGCTTAGGGAATAAATCTAATAATAAATGTGTGAGATTTATGTGAACAAGTTACTGAGGGACTCAAAAGAACATATAAACAATGGAAAAGCATACCATGTTCTTGAACAGAGAGCTACCAGGAATATAAAGATACAAAATTTTCCTTTTATTTTATTTTATTTTTTAAAATTTGATCAAGTTTAAGTTGTTCAAGTATAGTTGTCTGCATATTCCCTCCACCTTTAAGTGGAACCTAATC